>MDJU01000453.1:0-26114 GCA_001721665.1 Trichoderma pleuroti
GGGGACTCCAGATTCTCTGTGTATGATGGGGAGGTTGGTCGTCTTCCAGACGGGGACGACTGCTCTGGCCGCTGCCTTGAACGGAGGCTCCAGGATCGCGATTAGTCCCGCCGAACCTGTTCCCACTACCATCAACCTTTATCAAGTGCGCAACGAGATTTATTTTGATCACAGATCATTAAGCCATGCCAGCCTAGTTGTGCATCCTTGTTGGATACAGACATGCATGTATACATGTATCTTGATACAGCTGTCCGCGCACATACTAAACGTCTATTCCGCGATCTGATCTTGTCGGCTTAATTTACAAATACCTACTTAGACAAACCACTATGTCTATATGATTCAAATCCTTAGTGCTGGTAGCCAACTTGTACACGTAGTCATATGTTACAAACCTTCATCTTTGATGCATGCGATATTCCAATGGCTTGGGCCGACAGTAAGTCGAGAACGCCACGGAGCTCTACGTCATTTTAGAAATGGTTAGTACGTCACACAAAGCTGAAAAAGAATATGTAGCAGAGGCATCCAGGCCTGTTCTAGAACGGTCGTGGCAAATGCCATGGTAAGATGGTTGTCATCCTGTCGGGCGGCTATACATACCTCATGGACATTTAGCTAATTTTTAGACAACACACGCCCAAACACAACAGCCACACCAAATCGGCTCACCAGCATTACTTCATATCAAGATACTTGGTAGATGGTTAGCAGTAAAGAAAATGAACCAAAACAAAACAAAACAAATGAAATGAACAATACTTGGCAGCCTCATGTTAATGAGCATCCCGTTTTTGATCAATATAATAACTGCTCTACAGGTACTGGAATCCTACCGCCAACATTCAACATATACGACTGCATGCTACTTCGCCATTGAAGCTGAAGAAACACAGGGTTGTCTTGTAGAATTGGGGGCTTATTTTTTCTCCAATGAAATGTCTTGTATCTCGCACGTTGTCGAATAATCCTGGTATTCCAACTTGGCAGTCAAGTCATCAGGCTCCCGGGGTTTGTTATCAAATGCCCGCTTGGTCTTCACGTTTAGCGTGAGGGATACGATAAGGCAACAATAAGCATGTACTCATTGGTGAAAGCCCCATGTCCACCATTGGGCAGCACTTAGTTGCGACCATCAAGAATCTCTAGCCTGCCTTACAAATTGGCCGCATCAGGCTACGGGTAGGGATATGCCACTACCCTACCCAAGCAAGTTGATATCCATGAACCTGGGGCTGGTGATCAACTGATGGGTAACTGAGTCTAAGAGTCTCCGAATGATGGTTCTAGCTTCATGATTGGCTCATGATACGATGGCGGAATGGTAGATGGATGCCGCCCTTGGTAATGATGTGAACAATGCAAGCTGAAAGCTGAACGTGCTATAAGCAATGCTTGGAAAATGTGATGAGCATAGAAATCTTAATGGACAATCCTCTGTGTAAAGTAGTCCAATTTTCATCTGGCCCCTGCATGAGTTGCTGAGAGTGACATCAACTAGCTCATGTTCCTCTATACTATGACTGAACGAATTATGTTGAGGTGAGTTTTCATAGGGAAGTGATACTTTAGATAGAAATTGTTGAGCGATGGAGGCTATGGCAGCTTTTGTTAGCTGAAAACCGGAGAGGCAGCTGAATGGACCAGAAAATAGAAGACTATGATGGCAAGGCTCAGAAAGTATTAAGGCCAGCGCTTGGTCGTGAAGAAACAAACTTCTGATATATATCTTTCCATACTTGACAAGACTTCTACTCTTTTACAATCCAGCATCATGGCACAGCCAGTAGTCACCAAGGAAATGGTCAGCGATGAGAAGAGGAGCAGCAGTGGCAGGTCAGCAGAGGTTATCGATGCAGCCAACGTTGATGAGGCCCAAGATATTGTCTTGAACACCGTCAATGCCGAGTATACTGAAGCTGATTATAATCGCGTTCTCCGAAAGATTGACCGTATTCTGCTGCCATTCATGTGGCTTTGTGCCGGCACTCAACAGGCGGACAAGGCATCCATCTCTACGCAAGCAACCTTTGGCCTGCCACAGGACACCAATCTCGTTGGTCAACAATTTTCGTGTAAGCATTTCCCACAACATGTTCTACTGTGGAATAGCATGCGATGCTACGGGGTATACAGAAGCTGACAATTCAGCTTGCAGGGCTGACCACCGCATTCTACATTTCCTATCTCGTCGGCGAAGCTCCCTCAAATTATCTCATGCAACGCTTTGGTGTAAATAAGCCATTGTGTATCTCGTTGTTCCTCTGGGTGTTGTCGTTCTTTGCATCGCCTTTGCCCAAAACTTCACCCAGCTTGTGGCATTACGTGCACTGCAGGGTTTACTTGAGTGTACTATGGCCCCTGCTTTGGTCCTCCTCACGGCGTCTTTCTATGTCAGTCGGGAACATCCCATGAGATCCATTATCTGGAGCACCTCAAATAGCGGCTTGGACATCATAACGCAACTGGTCATGTACGGCATTGGCAGTGCTGCTCAGAAACACACCAGCAGCTTTGGTCCATGGCGATGGATTAGTGTTTTCCTAGGGTCATGGACAATAGTCATGTCTTTTTTGCGCTACTATTTCTAGGAACGCCCAGTGAAGTCCGATGGCTATCGAAGGACGAGAAAAGCATTGCGGCTGCTAGAGTTGCCAGCAGCCAGACTGGATCTGACAGAGGCCAAAAGTATGAATGGCACTGGGACCAGGTCGTGGATGCGTTCCGGGATCCGCAAGCCTACTTCTTCTTCTTTGCATATATTGCCAATTCACTACCCAATAGCGGCACAGCAGCATTTGGCAACCTTGTCTTTGTCTCATTTGGCTTTACCAACTTGGAGACTATAGTCAAGTGCATCATCCCACTGGACCTCGTGACCATAGCCTGGTTGCTAGTCGTTGGAATCTTGACATTGAAGTGGCCTCATACCAGATGTAAGGATGCAGCATCTTGTCTTACTCTTATTGTTTGTACTAACTGCAAGCCCTTTAGTTCTTTTCATGATCATCTCAACTATTCCGGGCTTTGTTGGTATGTTAGCTTTGGGCTTATTACCAACGGAAGGCACACGTATGCTCTGGATTCGATGGGGTCTTTACCTTATGACCGCTACTAGCCGCCTCACTGGACTGATGATGTGGACATTGTTCCCGTCTAATGTAGCTGGGCGAACGAAGAAGTCTGTTATCAGCACTGTCATGTTTATTGCGTACTGTGTAGGAGGTGCTGTTGGCGTCCAGACTTTCCGAGCTGAGTGGGCGCCCAGATATATTCCTGCAATCATTTTATGCGGAATTCTGTATGGCGTGGTATGTGCTCTCTTCATCGCATGGCGATTTTACTGTGAGTTTCCTAGATACTTTGTACCTTTACCAAGACGTTTTCAGGCTGATAATGCAACAAGACATCATGGAAAACAAGCGGAGGGCTAAGATTATCGAAGAGATGGGAATGACACCGGAACAATCAGCACATCAAGGTAAAATCAATGGCGAGTCCGATATGACGGATCGGCAGAATATCCATTTCAAATATAGCGTGTAGGAGACACATCGCGTTCTGAATTCGGATGTTGGGAAATGTCGGAGATGGCTTGAGATGTAGGTAAAAGCAAATGGCGAGAGAGTTACGTGCACTTGAACAATCGCGATGAAGAATTTTCCACAACCAACAGTTTTTTGTGCTGAGTCGTGGTGCAGACCAGTAAATAAGTGCTGCTGGGTTACACGAGTGGGCTGCTAATCTAGAAGGTTTCGATGCATTTAATTTATCGGTCGTACATCTTGCATGATGCTGCGCTGCAGCCATTGATGTAAGGGATTACGACGCAAGGGACTGCATAAACCAGCCTAGATTGATCACCTGAAATTGAGGCTTCTACATCAATGTATAGGAATCAAATTGACATTAACCAACCACCTTGCAAACATATTCATCAAGTGTTGTTATTGGATGAAACTCTTTGCAAATCCCTTAACCCACATTTACAGAAAAAACATGTTGATTTGTTTTCATTGGGATAGTTGACATGTCAGAATGTAACAATAGTGCCGCGAAGACCTGATGAAAAGAGTCTCACTGAAGACAATTAGCGTCCTATTAGAAGACTGTAACGAACAACATTTAGAATAAAGCAATTGTCTTCTGCACAAATACTGGAAAGCTCAATGGTGCTGTGATTTTTCTCATGCATGATAACGCGCTGCATCCGCTGAACGAGGGCACCGCAATAATAAGAAATGATTTTTTTGCCACTTGAAGACAGCTTGCCAGAAGCTACCTGTAATTACTGAACTGTGCTTTGTTTATTGCACACTAAGTCTTATGGCGAACCAGTATAGATATAAGTTCGGTGTAAATGCAAATTTCAGGAGGGAAAAAATGGTTGAACCAATTCAAAAAAGTACGATGAACGTATTTACTAAATCAAAATTAAGCTTAGCTTGAGTTTTTATTACATGTTTTAATAAATATTAAAAGCGTGCTCCGTACACCTAACCAAGTCTATGCCCATACTGAAGGTAAGACTGTCGTCAGCACAGGGTTATGTCCCTGAGATCCAGGATAACCACCGTTATGATTTTTTGTATCTTCATGTAAACCCTTTTTTTACATTTCCTTCATGCATATTACAGCTCATTTCAGCCAAACGTTCACACATGTGCTCTGATGGAGGTGGTTTATTGGATGTTCTCATCTTTTTTGGTAAAATCTTACCTGCAGTATCCTTCGCAGCATCGCTTCCCAACGGGGCCCAAAGCTGTCTTACATGTCTACTGGATTTGCTTTATATACTCCAGGAATTGAAATATGAAAACCTCGATCCAATATGTCTCATAATGAGTTATCTTGGCCTTAATATCACTCTATCATGAACCATGAGCCAACCAACGTCTCACTCGCGTTCTCTCAATCATAATAATTTCGGAAACAATGCCACCATCAACCAGGGTGACATCCATTACAATGTGACCCCTGGCCCTCTATTGCCCGGGGTTGATAAGTCGACTTATGTTATTCCATATCCCCGCAACGAGGATGTGATCTGCCGCGAAGAGTTGGTAAAACAAGTGGATCAACTTCTTCCACGGGGATCGGTGTTCCACAGTGCTGCGCTTTGGGGACTAGGAGGATCGGGGTAAGTTCACGTTGAAGGAAAATACATGAATACTGCTAACCTATTAACCCAGAAAAACTCAGATCGCCTTGGACTATGCGTACCGACGATACGAAAACGACAACTGCAGCGTATTCTGGGTACATACGGATAGCAAGGCGACGTTTATACACGATTATAAAACAATTGCAAACAAACTTGGCATTGAACAAACTGCCGCCGCCGATGGGAATGATCTACTTAGATCTGTACGTAACAGTATCGAGGCATGCCCATCATGGGTTTGTTTATTTATTTATTTTATTATTAACATCCACTAAGTAAACTAATTACATAAGTCCTCATCTAGGCACTAGGACAGTAGGAGCCGTTAAGTTTAAATTAAGCATTCACTATATTTTAAAGTAATAAAGGAAAAAAAAAGGGAGTATTAATTTTATTCTATATATTTATCTTTATAAGGGGGGGCGTATATAAGCTTATTTCCTCTATAAGTTTCTAAAAATCCTTATACCCTTTATTACTAAGGAGGTATTTAATATAAGTAATTCTAAAGTATGCCTTCTTTTCTAATATATTAAAAAGAAAAGGGGCTATTATATAATACTTTATAAAATGCTTTTATATCCTTAGCTTATTATATTTATAGTTAGGCCTAGTGTTATATTTAAATCTCTTATAGTATTTTATAAAGTCCTTATATTTAGATTTTTTAGCTAATAACTAATATAAAATCAGGTATAAAAAATATAGCTCTAGGGGTATAAAGAAAGCTTTATAAAGGCTTTATCTACTAGCTTTATAAAACTCTAGGTAATTATTATTTTAGTTATTATCTTATATTTTCCTATATTTTTTTTTTACCTACCTCTTAATAAAGGTAATAGTAAAGCAGTTTCTTAAAAAGTAAGGGAGTTCTAAACCCTCTTTTACTAATTAATTAGCTTCTTTATTTCCTAATATATCTTTATAGCCTAAGACTTAGGCCACCCTTATAGTTATTTATAAAAGTAATCTCTAGGTAATTTAATATAGGCCTATATAAGCTCCTTAGGATAAGGCAGGGGTTAGCCTTAGTATCCTATCTACTACCGCTAAGTTATTTAAAAAAAGCAGGATTTCTTAAATATCTAGGTTTTTAAAGACATAAGCCTTAGTTAACTTTATTATTTTAAAAACACCCACTGCCTTAATATTATAAACCTCCGTATTAGCAAAAGGGCCGTATACTATAGTTCTCTTAAAGTTATAATATATAACAACTCCCTATCCTATATTACCTTATTTATCCTAAAACCTATCTAAGTATATAAGAAAGGTAAACCTAGGGAGGCTATTAAGAAGCTCTAGATATTTTTCTACCGCCTTTAACTTTAGTAAGCCTCTAAAGTCTAGGCCTACTTAAATAACTCCGTTATTCTTAGTAAAAAAGAAGGGTTAGACTATTTTTCCTATAAGGGCTACAGTATATTACAGCTAAGTAAAAGAAATCCTAAGAGGGAGTTTCTTATTAATACATCTGCTAGCTAGGTGGTTCCTATCTAAGCCTATAAAGCAAGCCGCTATACAAAGTCTAGTTTATATTACCCATACTAATGCTAAAAGGACTCCAGATTCTCTATATATAATAAAAAAAGTTAGTCATCTTTTAGACAAAGACAACTACTCTAGCCACTACCTTAAACAAAGGCTCTAGAATTATAATTAATCTCGCTAAACCTATTCCCACTTATCTATTTAAGTTTATCACACTCTATCTATTTTTATTAAGCTAGAAAGCCTCTATCCTATATAAGGCTATGGGGGTAATATAAACTTTAGCCGCTATAGCTACTATATTTAATAAAAATCCTTTTTATATTTTATTTAAAAATCTTAAGAAGTTAACTACTTTAAGGGCTTTTCTTTTTATAATCCTAAGGTATTTTTTAAATAAAAGCTATAAGTTTAAGTATATCCCTAGCTAGTAAACTAAGTCTTAAGAAGCTATAATCTTCCCTCTAAAGTCTACTCCCTTATTATAAGTTTAAGTTCTAGTCCTATAGAAATATATAAATTTAGCCTTATTTAAGTTAAAGAAGACTATATTTTTATTACCTTAATTTAAAATATCTTTTAATTCCTACTAAAGCTTCTAAGCAGTTTCCTTAATATTAGCTTCTACTGCTATAATACTAATATTATTTATATACCTAAAGTAAATATTAGGGTTATTTAGCTTTAGGCTAAGGAAAAAGTAAAATATAAAAATAATAAAGGAAATAGAAAACCCTTATAAAGCTTTACACTCTAGCTCTATCTCTAGGAAAATAATTCTATAGCTATTCTAAATAAAGGCCTTATAGTTACTTATAAAAAAATTAACCTATTTTATAAAAAAAAAGGGCCACCCTTATTCTCTAAGTCTATATACTAAGCAGTTATATATTACTATATTAAAAACGCCAGAGATATTAAATATAAAGAAGAAGATAATAAAGCCTTATACTAAGGCAACCTTAGCATTATATAATAAGTAAGCAACTAAGTCTATTATAAACCTCTTTAAGAGGGCCCTAAAATATTATTTTAGCAGTATTTTATATTTTATTATTAAAAAGAAAACCCTTTTAGCCAGAAGTCTCTTAAAGCCTTTACCTATATAAAAAAGTAGAAAAATAAGTCTATAGCCTTTATATATAATATACACTTTCTCTAGCTTCCTAAGTTTAGGAATAATAATAATTTCTATACTCTAAAAAAAAAATAGATAATACTTTATTATTAAGCATCTGCAAAAGAGGTTAATAATATATCTACTAATAGCAGGCTAAGCCAGTTATAAAAAGATAATTAATATACTATCTACTTTAAATATAATATTACCTAACCCCATTATAACTTTCTTAGCCTCCGGTTCTATTACTATTTAATTCCAGAGGATATTCTTATTAATAAAAAGATCCTCTTCCTATAGGTTTAAAATATCCTCCTTTATTATTTTTTACTTAAGGAGTTTATTTTTAAAAAAGGTAGCTCTCTTTATAAAGTTTAAGATATTTTTATCCCTATTTACTAAGAGGGGCAGTTAAAAATAATCTATTACCTTATATTACTTAGCTACTAATTAAATATTTCTAATAATACTAACTTCTGCTATAATCTTATTTTAATAGGCTTATTTACTATAATATATAATATCTCTAAGGGTTTTATAAGCTCCCTCTTAAGCAGAGAAGCTATCTACCACTTTTTTATAAGCTTTATAGGCTACTTTACACTTCTCCAACTACTATAATACACTATAGCTATTTTAATGCCTAATCTTACCAACTACTTTTATAATTTATTTAAAAAAGTCCTATAAAGCCTTAGTATACTTATCCAAGTTAATCTTAAACAGTAAGATTAAGTTAACTAAAGAGAGGGTTTAGGTAAAGAAATATATAAGTTATTTAAAGTCTTCCTAATACTTTAATAAAATATATTTTTTCCCTACCCCTAGAGTTATTTTAAAAAAGTTAAGTAAGTTTATAATTACTATATAATAATCTAATCCTATATTAAAGACATATTTAACCTTAGTTACTATAAGGCAGTTTATAAAAACTAAGTTAATATACTTTCCTAAGTATTAAGTAGGTATATTTACTAAGGTTAGGAGAAGGTTATACTTCTTAGCCTACTTTACTATTTTATTACCTATAGGGTTTATACTTCTGCCTGGGTTTTATAATTAGTAAAAGGTATTAAAGTTACCTATAATAATAAAATAAGGGGGGGGAGGGCTTTATTTAATAAAAGTCTTTATAACTAAGTTTACTAAAGCTTTTTAATAAATGTTAATAATAGTATATCTATATACCTTTATTTAATATATATAGCTATCCTTTAAGCCTAGGGGAAAAAGTTATTTACTAAGGAGGTTTAAGAAGATTTTAATAAATATAAAAACTAAGGGTTTAGCATCTCTTTAACTATTTAAGGGGTTATAAGCTTAATATCTAGGGTAATTCTTAGTTTATCTCCTATTTAATACCTTATCCTACTTAGTATAAGATTCCTAAATTAGTATAATATTATAATTACCTTCTTATACTAGCAATAGGGTAATATCTTAGTATAAACTATTTTTTCTAACATTAGCTTAAAAGATTTTAAAACTAGTATTTCTCTAACAGCTATAATAAGGCCTATTATTTATAAGCTTACGTTAAGTAATTTATTAATTCTAAGGGGGGCGTTAAATATATATTTATCCCCTCTAGCTTTTTTTTCTTCTTTAGCATTAGGGCTAGTTACATAAACCGCTAACTTAGCAGAGGAGATCTCCTTATAAAAGTCTTCCTTATCTAAGTTAACCTTAACTATAACTTTTTTAGCTAAAGCTTAAGAAAGGAAAAGTAATGCTAAACTAAAGATTAATAATCGCAGACAAGGGCCTAAGTAAACTCTTAAATTTAACACTTTCTCTATATTAAATACTAAAGTAGGGGTAAACTTTAGTTTAAGTAGGTTAGCTTTAATATATTCCTACTAACCTAATTCCTAAATTACCTAAAGTTAGCTTTTAATAGCTTATACCTTTTTTCTATTCTTAATAACCAGCCTGGCAAAGTATTTTAAAAAGTCTACTATATAAAGGCTATTATAGTTAATATATTATAAAGGGGATAGGTAGTTTAATATAATATTATTATATTTAAAAAATAATTTACTATATCTATAACATCTTTTAGTCCTAGTGTAATTCCATAAGTTATAAAATCTAAAATACCAGAAGTATTAAGTAACTTAGGGGGGTTAAACCCGGATTTCTACTAAAAAAGAGCTACTAAAGAGTTTAAAGCTAGGTTTAATATTTTTATTAAAAAAGATAAAGTAGTTATATATATTAAGAGACTCCCTAAAGTTAGCTTTATAATAAAAGATAAATAAGCCCTTAGCCCCTACCCTAGTATATACCTCCTCCGGGATTAATATATCTATAGGGTAAGTCCCGCTTATATTAATATATATCTTTAATACACCGTATATAAAAAAAACCTTTTATAAATATACTTCTTTAATTTTTAAACTATTATTCTCTACTACTAGCTAAAGTATAATAATTTTATTTCTAATATCTTAATTTTTACCTCTAAGGGCAAAGCCTAATTAAACCTCCTAAAAGTAAGTAATATCCTTACTTATAAGCTTTAAAATCCTAATTAATTCCTATCTAACCCCAATAGCCAACAGCTTTCTCCATATATAATCTAAGGGGACTCAGATAAAAATACAGTTATTAAAGCTCTCCTTAGGTTTATTAAATTTATCTATATTCTTTCTGTTAATAACAGAGGCTAGCCCTCTACTACCTATAAAAAAATACTTTAGGTTATTAATTCCCCTTTAAGGGTTTTTATTATAAATATTTTCTTATAATATAATCTATACCTACGTAACCCTAAGGGCCTTCTAGCCTACTTTTTTAATAAACACAGGGGCTTCCGCTATAGTAAAAGACCTAGCAGTATTTAATTTATCTTTCTTATTATAAAATATATTAACTAACGCTATCTTAGTTAGTTAAGCAGCTCTTTTTTTACTACCTAATTTCTTAAGGTCTTTAAGTCTCTCCTTAGGGTTAATATAAAAAATAATAAAGTTTTTAAAAGCAGTATTTAAATATAAGCAGACTTATTCTACCACTGCTAAAAAAAGCTAGAAGATATATTACAACAAACAGAAGTTAATAGCCATAGCTATATTTAATACTATATCTTATCTAGCCTATTATTATACATTAATTTCATTAATTTAGCTTATAATTTTATTCCTAATAAAGGGTTTCCCCTCCTTATTTAAGTTAGTAATTCCCTTTACATTATTAAAGATAAAGGCAATAAAGCCTTTTAAAATAGTCTATACCGCAGTCACTATTACCGCTATATTTAGTCTTACTTTATTAAAGCTAAGCAAAGGCATTTTATTTATACTAAGGGCTTTTCTAAAGCATCTTTTCTTCTTAAGGGTAAAGGGGAAAACTATAACCTCTCTTATTCTTAGGCCAGAGAGGGTTACTTCCTTCTAAAGCTAAAAAGCTATTGCAAATCCAGGGGTAATAGAGTTTAGTCTATTCTAAAAGTCTAAAGGGTTTATAAATATTTCTATCTCTCCAAAGGCCCTAGATAAAACCGTAAAAGTAAAAAACAAGGTCATTTTATTTAATAGCTAGTTAAACAAAGTAAGGGTTTTTAGTAACTAAATACCCAAAAGGTGGGGTACCTGTAGATATAGGAGGGAAGCTTAAGCGCCTATTATAGGTGCTTATCCTTAATAATATGGATAATCTTGAATTATTCGGCGTTGGATTATCCACCGACGAAGCTACAAACAGCCTATACGAGTACATCCCAAATGGGCCTACAGGGACTATACTGTGGACAAGTCGCGACGCCCGTATTGCAGGCACGCTCGTCGGCGCACAAAGAGGTGTTGAGGTTACATCCATGGAGATGAACGAAGCCATCAAGCTTCTTCAAGCAATGAGAAATAAGAAAGATTGCCATGACGAACTTGAGGATATCAAATTTCTTCTTCGGGAGCTACAATGGTTTCCACTAGCTATCTCTCAAGCTGGTGCTTACATGCGGCGAATGCAGACGACTGCCTCCGGGTACCTGTCATTGCTTCGAGAGAGCAAACGCCGATGGGATACCCTCAAGACCACTGAATTCGATCGACATCGAAGGCCCGAAATGCCCAATAGTGTACTTGACACGTGGACTGTCTCCATGGAGAGAATCCAAAGTGAGAACAGAACGGCATACCAAGTCCTCCATATCATTGCTTATCTAGACAACCAAAATTTACCGCACGAGTTGATTATAAAGATCAGCAAGTGCAGCAACGAGGACCCGACTAAAGAACCTGAAGAGCTGGAGGTGACGGCTGCAATCATGCGGCTGCAAGAATTCTCGTTCCTCAAGACGCGCCATTTTGAAGACGGCGGTCCAAGCTATGAGATGCATAAGCTTGTGCAAGAAGCAGCAAGATACAGGCTGACCATGCGAGGCCTTCAAGGTGTAGCTGGGCAAGAAACGTTGATGCAAACAGAAGCAAGCGATGAGGTATATTACACAGGAATTGCCTTGCAGGCATTGTCAGAGCTCTTCCCAACTTCGAAGCCAGAGTCATGGGGGCAGTGCGAGAGGTACTTGGCCCATGCCGTAGGAATGGGCAACTGGGCAGAAATAAGCAAAAGGGAGGCTGATACGTCTGAACTTTTAAGCAGAGCGTCTGGGTACTTGTATGACCGAGGACGGTGGAGAGAAAAGGAGGTCGTGGACCAGAGAGCACTAGAACTAAGACGAAAAGTCCTGGGGGAGCGACATCCACATACGCTTGAAAGCATAGCTTCACTTGCAGCAGCATATCATTACCAGGGTCAGCATGAGAAAGCCAAAGCTCGTTACGAAGAGGCCATGGAACTTCGGCGACAGACACTTGGAGAGAAGCATCCAGATACCCTTCGAGCCATGACTTTACTTGGTCAAGTATACCAGAGTCATGGTCAGTATAAAGAGGCCGAAGCCCTTTATAAAAAGGCTCTACCACTTCAGCGGGAAGTACTTGGAGAGAAGCATGCCCACACGATTGAAAGCTTGGCTTCAATTTCAGCCGTCTATCACTACCAGGGTCATTATGCCAAAGCCAAACCTCTTAAGATGGAGACTTTGACTATCCAACGAGAGGTACTTGGCGAGAAGCATCCATTGGTGCTTTGGAATATAGGATCACTCGCAGCAACGTGTCAGGGCCTGGGCCAGTATAAAGAAGCCAAAGCTCTCTATCAGGAAACTCTGGACCTCCGTCGGGAGACGCTTGGCGGGAACCACCCAGACACGCTTCGGAGCATAACCCAACTCGGGGCAATATACCACGATCTGCGCAAATATAAACTGGCGGAAGCTCTTGCAAAGGAAGCTTTAGAACTTGAGCAAAAGATTCTGGGAGAGGAACACCCTTATACGCTTCAATCTAAGCACAACCTGGCCGTGGCATTGCGCAGTCGCGGTGTTTCTGACAAAGCTCTTGCTTTAATGCAAGAGTGCGTACAGGGGAGAAGTGCCGTCTTGGGCCCAGATCATCCATTTACACAGGATTCTAGAAAAGTCTTGGAAAAATGGGAATCGCCAAGTGGAGGTTTGAAGATACTTGAAAGACTCTTGAGAATGTTGAAGAAGAAGCTACATGTATGGAGGAAATAATCGATAATATATACAAGATAGAACGATATACGTGTTAATACCTAGCAGTTAATTATAACTACCTAATAAGGCATTACAGTTCTCTATAACTAAATTGAACTCATGTTCGTATTAGACTGGGTTGGATGATGGTGCAGCTTCGGTGTCTGTCGTTGGCGAGATGATGGCATCCTTTTTGTCTTCTACCCCGAAATTGTTGTTCAACTCCTTCCGGAGTTCAATCTCCTTGGCTATAAAGCTGACCAGGAATCCCAATGCAGCAAATGCAATCCCAACAAGCCAAACCGTCCGCATCGCTCCCGTAAAGACCTCGACCACCTCTGCGCGAAGTGCCGGGTCTTGAATGCTGGATAGAAAGGCACCTGTGGCATGCTGATACGCACTGTCTCCCGACAGATTACCAGCAATTTCCGCGTCGGCAATACTGCTCGCGAGACGCCTGCACTCGTTATTAAACACGGCACTCGGGATAGTGACACCCCAGATGCAGCCGAAGTAGCGAGCAAAACTCCAAATGCCGGTAGCCGTGGCGACATAACTTTCATCTAGAGGCGCCTGGACAGCCGGAAGAAGCACACCGCCAAGCATGCCACTGCCGGCGGCGTTCAGAAGTTGTATGCATACCCAAGCGGCGTCGCTTGAGTTGGCATCAAGGATGCTGAAGAGCCCAAAGGAGACAGTGGTAACTGCGAATCCGACCAAGTGTAGAGGTTTATAGCGGCCAAACTTGGAGAGCATGACGCCTCCTAGAACCGCAAAGACAAGCCCGCCGGCGACATTGGGCAGTGTGTTTACTCCGGATCGCAGAGGCGACAAACCTTTAATGGCTTGGAAGTATATCGGCAGAAAGTAGTATACCCAATAGGCGACGACCGCATGAAGGAAGGTTAGGCCGAGAGCGGCTGCTGAGGTGCGGTTCGACACGATCTGTCGCGGGAATGAGGGCTCAGGACAGAGTCTTGGAGTCCATTCGAAAGCGGCGAAGAGCAATACGCCTACAAGACCCAGGACAAGGGGCACGACAATGTGATAGGTGCTCCAACTGTAGATTGTGCCGCCCCAAGTGAGCGCAATCAAGGCGGAAACAATTGCGGCCACGAAGATGGCATTGCCAGAGATGTCGATGCGCTTAAGGCGAGCCGACCAGCTCAGGTCACGCTCGTACTTGACGCGGAGGAAAATAAACAGAATCACGAAAGAGGCTGGAGCATGAAGTGGTTAGTGAATAGAAGCGGTAACTGGGTTGAATGTAATGGGGAACGGAGAAGAAGAGCTGTTCTTACCAACGCCGATGGGCACGTTGATGTAGAAACACCACCGCCAGGAAGCGTGATCGGTGATCAGGCCGCCCAGAAACGGACCAACGGTAGCTCCTACAATGGCGCCGATGCCCACAATGCCCATGTATTGGCCACGCTCCCGGAGCGGGACAATGTCCGTCACGATAGTCTCCATGAGGAGGTTGATCCCTCCGCCGCCGAGCCCCTGGATGGTGCGGGCCGCTATCAGCATGGCCATTGAGGAGGCACCGCCGCTGAGGCCGCCTCCTAGAGTGAAGAGGGCAACAGATCCCAGGAGGAGATGGCGACGACCAAAGATGTTGCTTGCTTGCCCGGCAAGAGGCAGTATGGCGACCTGCGCCAGGAGATAGGCGTTGGGGACCCAAATGTAGGCATCACCGCCACCCAGAGCGTTGGTGATGGTGGGAAGCGCGCTCGTTATGATGGTCCCCTCGATTGCGGACATGAGCCCCGTGATGCTCAATGCCACGATGATGGCCCAGAACCTCCATGTCCGGAGGCCCGTCGACCGAGGTTCGCTGTCTTGCACTGGTGTCGGCGTCGTCGGAACGAGTTTGGGGTCTTCGCTATTAGCCAACTCATGTGTCGAGGCGTTTTGGGGCCGGTCTGGAGGCTGCAGATTGTCCAGCTCGCGGATTTCATCCATGGTGAGCTTGGCTTAGTAGAGTTAATCTACAGACACTGCAGTGCTTGGAAACAAACAGGATTGTGTGCTGGAGCCAGAGCAGAGAATTGAGGCCGCTACTCGATGGATATATACAACTCCAGCACTGCACTGCTTTGCGCCAAGACTCTATAATATCATTTCACAGAACTCAATCCTCATGTTCTCTGATGAGATCATTTCTTTTTTGCCAAGACTTTTGATCTTACAGAGGATTTTCGATTGAAGTCGATGGATTTACTGCGGTAACACGAGTGGATCCGGTGTGTGACTCCATCCCGGTGAGTGACTCAAATCCCCGGTTAGATCGATCCTCCTTGTCCTCTGAAATAAGAGTTTGGGAGCAGCCTCGTTTTCAACCCCTAAGAGTATGACGAGGCTGTGGGAATTGCTGCTGACCAACAACCGTGATTTATTCCAACACAGTAACACGGTCAGCGTTTCTGCCGGATGAGGCACCCGCCGTGTAACATTCATTTCGTCATGTCTATTACCTTTGCTTTGCGAATCATTCCAACTCCGCAAGTACATATTTAATAAAAATATTGCATGTAGTCTCTCTTCTCACTCTCTTGTCAACATCCTCATCTAAGTAAATCATAAAAAGCGCCTCGTGGCTTGCATATACATTTGTACAGTTAATTGTCCCCTTCTTGTTCTTTTTAACATCACGAGTTTAAAATGGACCAGCCACCATACACCATTGAACAAATCCTCGCTACTGGCATCAAGGACCCAGAGTTCGAAGCCGCCTGGAAAGTCAACGGTTCGCCGCCAGGCCACATTCCCGGCGGTATTCCCACATTCCAGAAAACCGTCCAGGAATCTCTACCCAATGCTCAGCAAATGCTCGCAGCCAGCCGACCGACGAACATTATCGAGAGAGAATACGATATTCCAATCGACGACACGTTTTCATCTCGCACAATAGTCTGCCAGCCCGCCATCTCCAGTACCGTCCCATCCCCTATTGTGATTCTCGTTCATGGCGGCGGCCACTGTGTTGGCTACCCGGAGCTGGAGCTTGCCACTGCGCGGGAACTGGTATTGGCACATAATGCCACTTGCATTTTACCATCCTATCGCCTTGCACCAGAATACCCGTTCCCTACCGATGTCAACGATGTATTCGCAGTAGTGCAGTATATTGCACGCAAGGCAACCGAGAAGGATGGAGGGATTCTACCTGCCAATGCCGACCCGAAGAAGGGCTTCATTATTGGAGGGCTCTCAGCCGGGGCAGCCATCAGCAACAAGGTGGCACAACTTGCCCGGGATCTAGAGCCTCCACTTACCGGGCAATTCCTAGCATGTGGAGTTTATATTGACCCTGGTAATGTTCCTGATCGTTACAAGGACCTCTATCTCTCCATGGAACAAAACAAGTTTCGCCCCAATCCTCGACACGACAGCTCTGAACCAATACATGAGTGCGTATAAAGGAGACAATCCATCGCCGATCAGTAATCCATTCTCCATTAGCGAGTCTCACGCCGACGCTATTGCGGCTAGACACAGATTTCTACCCCCTGTCTATTTCCAGGTCGCTGGGTTGGACCCTGCACGGGACGACAGTCTCATTTACGAGCGTATTCTGCGAGAAGAGTGCGGAGTGCCTACGAGAATAGATGTGTATCGCGGCGTTCCTCACGGATTTTGGACAATGTATCCAGATTTAGCAGCCAGTCAAAGACGGATGCGAGACGCTGTAGATGGCGTCGGGTGGTTACTGGGGGGTATGTAGCTACCTTAGTTGGTTCAGCCATGTTGCCAGAGTTTGTAATCACGGCATTCCTAGCGTGTGGAAACTACGAATGTGATAAATCTTAGGGAAAGGGGATAGAAAGCTTTAGGGCTTACTGTTGATAACTCTCTAGTCAGCACGCTGCTGCATGGTTAAAGAAGCACAAATTAGAGTACTCCTTACCCTCATTAACTATGGATATTTCCGCGTAAACACTCAATCCATCCAGTTGCTGTATCTTAAACACCAGTTACTACAGAGTCAACTGTGAGTACGTAAAAGTAATTGTAGTAAAAATTAAATCTATAGTGGTCTGCCATCTAAACAAGAAATTTTAATCTAGATCTAAGTGCCGTCTTCCATCTCTTGCTAAGCTACATGCATATGTCATTTGCATGCAATTTTCCATCAGTATTTCTGCTCTTGCTCAATTAAAGCAGTGCTGGAACAACGACCCCAGCAGCCATCGCCGCAAGCGCAAACATAACCCCAATAGAGTTTGTAGAACCTGCACCAGGGGTAGTACGTGCCGGTGCTGCAGCCCCGGTGGTGGTTTGCGAGTTGTTGCCACTCGAAGTTCCCGTCGTAGAAGCTTGAAGCTGAGCCTGGCCAAAGTTGGTCTTGAACTTCTCACACCAAAGTCCCACCGTGCTGAAGTCGGCGGGCGAATGGCCGGCATCCAGATCTATCGTCAGACTATCCGAAGTAGCAGCTTCCGTGATATGTGCGTTGGAGATGCGGAAACCAGACGAGAGATCGCTGGAGGTGCCTCCCCACCAGTATAGCTCAGGAGCACTGGCATCGGCCAGCTTGTACTGTGTAACCTCAAGGGAAGAGTCGCTGGCGACAGTGACGACGCCGCCAAGGCCGCCATCGAGAGAAGAGAGGGTGCCCGAAGCGCCGACTTGGCTAGCACTAACAATAGCGGGCAGAGCCAAAGCCGAGAGGAAAGAGAGAGTCTGCATGGTTGAGAAAAACATTGTTGGTAAATAGTTGAGTGTTTGGCTGTGAAAGATTGCGTATGATGGTGGCTTTTTAAGTTTGGGAAATTTGAAATTTGGAGTTTGCAGGATGTTGTTTGCCTGATGGAAGAATTGAGTACTGGATATAGAACAAGTAGACAGCTACAGAGGCAGATTCCTATTGTCTTTATATATTTATCATCTCACCCCTTCTTGCCCTCCCCAAGTTTGGCTGCTGAAGAGCTAGTATTCGGCAGCGGGTCAATTATCGTAGATCATTCAACGTTATGCCGAATTTAATACAGAGGTTAAAAACTGGGGAACTTTTGTCAGCTTGATTCCAAACTGCCAAGGGGGGCTGAACTGAAGGGTAATCTCTAGTGCTAGGCACTATGTAGCATCGGGAGTGGTCCGAGACATGCATGTTGGTATCTTTCCTTTGGAATTGCTGCATTGCTAGCCGATATATCATCAAAATTCCCCAAAGGAGTAGATGTAAGTTACTTCAGGTCAAAGAAAAGGGACGGGCATAGCCCCTTCTCAAATGACACACAAGTGCCGAGCATATCTAGATAAGGTTATTAAACATTACCCCTGACCATTTTGGGGTGTAAGTAAGACGGACTATCAAGTTGCGCATGTGTAATCAGTCTTGTCTAATCAGGATGGTTGTAATTCATGTCTTACCGGCCATACAAGATGAGATTGGTTGTGCAGACGCCAAATACGTTGATTGGTATAATATATAGTTTTGAAGAGAGACGGACGCTCTCAAGAAACATAATCGACACATGTCTATCGTTGCCTTCTTCTCATTGAGCCAATATTTTGATAACTTCTTTTCTTGCTGAAAGATTATTTAGTCTCATAGTCTTTGACTCTACAGTTATTACCATTCGCCAAGATGGTGTCCCCATCTATGCTAAATCCTATTATCAATGATCAGTACACTGCTGCCAGGGCGTATTTCCTTTGCGTTATTGGAATGCTTTTCTTCGAGAGCATGCTTCATGCTCCGTCATATCTGCTACATCTTTATAGAAAAGGTAGGTTTCTCCTCATCACGTTCATCTGTTCGCCAAGAGTCAATTCTCACATTCTCTTTCAACAGGCCGGCCGAATACAGCAAGCCAGAAGCACTGGAAGATTTACACCACCATGCATAAGATAACAACGCTACCGTCTGCTATCCCATTCATCACTCGCAACAATGTTCCCATCCTTATACGTGTTTCTGTCTTCACCTTTCTCAACTTCCTCTGGGGCTGGAATAAGTTTGCTTATACTACGAACTACCAACTCTATGGCTGGCTCACAATCGCCAACGGTGGCCTTAGCCTCCTCATGGGCGCGCGTACCAACCTCTTTGCCCATGTGGCTCGCATTCCCTCAGCGGTGTTACTCAGGTATCATCGCTGGATTGGTTTGGCAACGTTTGTACATGCAACGCTGCACTGCAGCCTCATCATACAGCATTATGTGCGGACGAACCAATTTTACACGGCTGCTCAGGCCCCTCGTATCCCCGTGGGCATAGCTGCGTGGATATCGCTGTGTATCATTGCAATCACATCTATTCCCAAGATTTTCCGTCGTCGCTGGTTCGAGGCCTTCTACTACCCGCACTTTTTCTTCCTTGTTTTCGTTGCAGGAGCCTTATACCACGCGAACAAGGGACCCGAATTTCTTCTTCCCGGGTTTGGTCTCTGGGTAATTGATCGCGGGATTCGATTCTATAATAACTTTCGGAGTTCACAAGTCAAATCAATTATACACTACTCAGGAGGTGTAACAAAATTCAACATTACTGGAGTAGCGCCATCACAACCAGGCCAGATAGCTTGGGTGCAGATCCCCAGTGTGTCATTCTTCAATTGGCATCCATTCACCATTGCTTCCGCGCCTGGACAAAACGAAACCACGGTTGCCATCAGGGCGCTTGGTTCGTTTACCAAAAAGGTGCAAAACGTTGGGGAAGATGATGCAAAGGTTGCTCAATCAACAGCGGTCGCAGGAGGAACATACGAAGCTGTATCTACGGAAATGAATTTTCCCAAACTACAAATTGATGGCCCATATGGTGTCGGTCACTTACAATGGGGCGCACATCCAGTGATCGTTCTCGTAGCTGGCGGAATCGGCATTACCCCCGGCATCAGTATCGCGACACACATTGTGAATCAGGCTAAATCAGGACTTGTACCCATGCCTGGTAGCTGGCATATTCATCTCTTATGGACGGTGAAGAATTTCGATCACATCTCCTGGTTTGAAGCTGAGCTGAAGAACCTCGCCGAAATTGCATCGGATGAAGCTGTGCCCGTCACGCTAGATATTACGATTCACGTTACAAGTGGCGTGGAAGAAGACAGCGAATCTGTAAAGTTTGATGGCATTGGGGATATTTACCAAGGCCGTCCAGATTTAATAAAGTGGTTTGAGAACGTGAGAGATGCGAGAATGGGTATGGATGCTTCAGTTAATCTCTGTGGACCTGCACAGTTGATACGCAGCGGAAGAATAGCAGCGTCGAAAGCAAGCTGTGAAGATATTCTGTTTCATGTAGAGGAGGAGACGTTTGAATTTTAGCAAATAGAGCGAGGAACAGTTCCTTGCCTATATTAATACGGAAACTATGTATTTTTATCACACATTATTTGCCAGTGGCTTAAGCAATGCGGTGATGAAGTTTGAGACAGAGCGCGACTGTATTGCTGCAAATTGTTTATGGCATCAATTCTTATTAAATAGGAGTCGCCATAGCATGAGATCAAGATTCATGAATTATTGCCAAACAGAATATTCGACTACTTGGACAGTTATTGGTGTCTATATCATCTACATTGTGAGAGAGGATGCCTCGATATAACAGCGAAACCCTACGCCAAAAGCCTAGCCGTCACGCTGATCGCTTCTAGAAACGCGCTTTGTAGTTGTGGAGGCTGCCTGGCTTTACTATTACTGACGGTTTCGAGGACCTTAAGCATCCTTCTGTCCTAGTCGTGCAGGCAATGCATCGCTAGTGCTGACTTTGACCTATAAACGAGGCCAGGCTGAAGCGACACGGGAATGAGCACCAGCTTTTCTGTCCAATCAATCTGGCTTCGGCGATTCATGTCTACAGCCCCTCGATCCTACAGTACCGCGCGGCTTTCTTGATCCGACTGCCCAACGAAGGCTTCTGAGATCGAGTTCTCTCTATGAGAGTCTAGAGGACGAGTTAAGACCTTGTTATTCAACCTATACAAGCATATAATAATAATAGGCGAAGACTATCGGCACTTGACGGTCTATTATTGAGCTGCGTGGCGGACATCACACCGAGGGGCCTTTCCCGCGGCGAAGGGAACCCATTCCAATCACAGCCAATTTCTCGTTGTGGTCAAGGACCAAATTAGGAGCTCTGCGTTATTGCTTCTATATCAAACTATCGTAGCCACTCGACTGCTGTAACACTGTCATTATTTCCACACCAAGCACCACTGTCGAAGATGGGAGTTGGGAGCTTGTGGAAGCGACTTGGTGCGTCTTCGTCACCCACTTCTCCTCAGCAATCCACAAGTATGTTCATTCTTGGCGGCAGAGCTGAGAGACTTGGAACTCAAATTTATGGCAGAAACCGGATTCCCGAAGCAAGAAGTGAAGCATGACTCGAAAGTGCCCTCCAGTGGTAAGACAGAGTTGAGTGTACTAGAGATCGAATCAACAGAACCGCAGCGAACAGCACTTTATAAATCCCAGAGACTCTGGAACGCTGCTTACGATAGTCTCGAGGAGCATGAAGACGCCGCAGAGCATGTTGCGTCTTATGTGAAAACCTTGACCACAGTTCTTGGGGTCAGGCCAGACATTGTTTCTGGCGCCGACGCTTCAGCCAATCTGAAAGACCCGACCATGAGACAAATGTTTCTGAAGAAGCTGGTGGAAGAGGGCCTAGCCAAGATTTCAACGCCTTCAAAGGTTACCAAAGGCGTGGGCGACGTTACCCAGTTCATCATCTCAGCCAAAGGGTTAGTCGACGCAGCTATCCAAAACATACCGCAGGCTGCGCTACCATGGGCTGGTGTTTGTATTGGACTGCAGGTGAGCGGCACACTTACCCTGTGTTTCTTCGATTCCCGTTCACTAGTCTGCATCTAGATCCTTCTCAATCCTGCGAAAGCGACAAGATCCAATCTTTCTGGCATCGTACACGTCGTCTCCAGAATGGACTGGTATTGTGCCCTGAGCCCTCACAGAGCATCTTCTGATTGAGGATCGCATCAACGAGTCTCTTGAAATAATTCTGCCCCAATTAGAGGCGAAGGTCCTCGCGCTCTACAAGGCCCTTCTCCTCTATCAGATGAAAAGTGTATGCTCCTACTACCGGCAGCAGGGCCTTGTCTTTCTCCGCAACCTTGTGCGTTGGGATGATTGGGATACCTATCTGAAGGCCGTCGAGGATGCGGAAGCTACCCTTCAGAAGGACTCGAATCAGTATAACAAATTCCATGCGAAGAGCGCCCTAGCGCAAGTTGTCGAGCGTGCCAAGAGCATGGAAGAATTGCTTGGCGACATACATCGGACTCTCCGAGAGTTCTTAACCTTGCAAAAGGAACTACAGCTTGATGAAATTGACAGAAAATGCCGCTGGGATCTTCGAATTGTCGACCCGAGAGACGATATGAAGAAGATTGAGAATAAGAAAGACACTCTACTCCCTGAAGAATACGAATGGGTGCTTGGCACAGAACAGTATACGCGCTTCATGCAGTGGGATAGTCAGCTTAACCAGGGCTCGTGCCAACTGTTATGGACCAAGGGACATGCCGGCACGGGAAAGACGATGCTCTTGATGGGTATCATTTGCAGCCTTGAGAAACAGCAAGATTTACATACCCCCTGGATCTCTTGCTTCTTCTGTCAAGGGACAGATGTAACTTTGAACACCGCAACCGCCGCTCTGAGGTCTTTGGTCTGGATGCTCGTGGTTGAGCAGCCGAATCTCATGTCGCATCTGCGCAAGAAGTACGCAGACTCTGGCCCAGCTCTTTTTCAAGACTCCAACACTTTTTTTTGCACTCTCTGAAGCATTTTGGAGCATGTTAGACGACCCCGAACTGTCTTTTGTCCTATTTGTGGTCGATGCCCTTCATGAGTGCAACAGTGCAAAGCCGGGGCTAAACGAATTACTTGACCTCATCTCAAAATCCATCAAACGCTCTGACAAGGTGAAGTGGCTATGCTCTAGCAGGCCGGAGATTGATGTTCTTCGCAGGCTCAAATATTTGTCCAGAGATTCACCTAATAACTCGGAGAACCTAGTTGAATTAGATGCGCAACGGCTGGCACGCCCCGTTGATGCATACATCGACCACAAGCTCACCGCCCTTAGGGGTAGAGACGGGTACGATGCGAGTATTGTGGCTGAGATCTCGCATGAGGTTCGTAAACGAGCTATGAACACATTTCTTTGGGCATCACTTGCATTCAGCATATCGAAGACGCTCATGGAGAGTATGCTGTCCAGGACATCAAAGCCATGCCTCCGGGACTGTTAGAGCTATACGACCACATGATGACCAGGATTGAGAGTGTGAAGAGAATCAAGCCCCAGGATTGTAAGAAAGTTTTGATGTGCGCTGTTCTTGCGTTCCGTCCCATCTTCCTCTCTGAGTTAGCCGCTCTGTCCGGCATGTCACACAATATGGCGATGACGGCTATTGAGTTATGCGGCTCATTTCTGGCAACAAGGGAGGAAACAGTGTACCTGATCTACCAGTCTGCCAGGGATTATTTACACGACAACTTCAATCGCCGGCTTGAATCGTCTGGAGCCGCCCAAGGACATTTAGACATTGGCAGGCGCTCAATTGGCGCAATGGTCAAGGTTCTGAAACAAAACATGTTTGATCTCGACACCGGTTTCAGACCGGAAAGCCTGAAACCACCACATCTAGACCGCCTAGCTTCAATATGGTATTCCTGCATCTTCTGGGCCGATCATTTCGTCGCTGGAACTAGAGAAAACCCTGAGGGCAAGAGAGCGTTGGCAGACGATGGAGAAGTAATTGGATTCTGAGAGAGAGAGTCCTACAATGGCTCGAATATCTATCCGTACCGGAAAGACTCTCGGATGGGCTATATTCGATTAGAAAACTTCTACATGTTACTTAGGTAAGCTTATGATTCTTTCCTTTACTCATAACTGCTAACTGTCCATACAGAAATCATCTCAGTTGGCTGGATTCTTACATGACATTGAAGCGTTTATCCACAGTCACGGGTCAATCATAGCACAAACTCCGCTCCAGATATACGCATCCGCACTAGTATTCAGCCCAACGACAAGTGAGGTCAGGCCCACGCAGTGGAAATATAGGCTGCCATTCATCCAGACAGTAGCAGGCATCATAACCCACTGGGATACGAACCGCCAGACACTCGAGGGACATGGCTACTGGGTTAGATCTGTGGCCTTCTCTCCTGACGGTAAGACGCTAGCCTCAGCGTCAGACGACCATACTATCCGGTTGTGGGATACAGCCACGGGCAACCACCTGCACACATTTGAAGGATATATGGTTGAATCTGTCGCATTTTCGCCCAACGGCAGATACCTTACGACGAATTATGGATCGCTCCAGTTAGCGCCTATACCCATCTTATCCGAGCAGGGTTCTGCTAAGAGTTGTTCCGACCATGCTCTGTATGTCGACGGGGAGTGGGTGACTCTAGATGGCAAGAAAAGCCTTTGGCTTCCCGCTGACTACAGATCTACTGCAGTAGCAGTAGATGGAAATAAGATGGTACTGGGACATGAATCCGGCAGGCTAACATTTTTGGAAGTAAATTTTTCATGAATGAATACGACTAGGAAACTAAAGTTCCTACTAGATTTCTCATTGAAGAGCCTGGGGAATATCTCCTCCTATAGAGCCTCATAGTTTCTAACCGGAAATTAGAAGACGAAATTTCCCACGATGAGATGGGAGCTTGTTAAGTAACTGCTCTCAAGCACTAGCCTGCCTGCTACTGTGGCCCAAAGTTATGGGATTATATGTCTAACATCAGTGAGCTGCATCATGTGTGATAAACGAACGACGAGCTTCCTCAATTATGAATCCCGTGTCGAGGAGAATAATGCCTCGAATAAAGTGAGTGTTATCACCAGCATTGCGTGAGACTGTAATAACTAGGTCGAGAATCAGCCACACTATCCTATTTGGCCTTTTTCATCGTTCGGCACATTGAGCTTCAAGCTGTCAACGCTGCATCGAAGCCCCACGAAGGCCACTGCCGCACTAGGTCGGAATTGGTTAGCGAGTATCTAGATAAAGTGGAGGTCAAGCCAGGGTCTAATTACCCAAAATGGTAAGTGTATGCCAATAACGGCAACTTTGCAAACATTAGTCATGAGCATTATGCAAGCAGCCACCCGCCTCAGCATGACAGAGGTGGTAGTCCGCTAGTTCAGGCATACCGTCATAAACATACGACCATTAAGGTATATTTGGTCATGCATCCGAGCGGCATCAGGATGTGCTGACACTGCCTGACAGTCTTAGTCCGAGGGGCATCGGCAACTCTTGTATTTATACAGAAGTCAATTATAATTACCTATCCAAGCTTCCCTCCTATATCTACAGGTACCCCACCTTTTAGGTGCCTAGTTATTAAAAACCCTTATTTTATTTAACTAGCTATTAAATAAAATAACCTTGCTTTTTACTTTTATAGTTTTATCTAAGGCCTCTGGAGAGATAGAAATATTTATAAACCCTTTAGACTTTTAAAATAAACTAAATTCCATCGCCCCGATCTATAATAGCCCCTTAGCTTTAGAAAAAAATAACCCTCTTTAGCCTAAAAATAAGAGAGATTATAATCCTCCTTTTTACCCTTAAGAAGAAAAAATACTTTAAAAAAGCCCTTAAAGTAAATAAAATACCCTTATTTAGCTTTAATAAAGTAAAATTAAGTATAATAGTAATAGTAATTATAATATAAATAGCCTTAAGAGGTTTTATTACTTTTATTTTTTAATAATATAAAAAGAAATTATTAACTTAAATAAAAAGGGGAAACCTTTTTATTAAAAATAAAAT
>MDJU01000454.1:0-26106 GCA_001721665.1 Trichoderma pleuroti
TTTTTTTTTTTTTTTTTTTTTTTAGTTTATTTCCCGAGCCAAAGCTTGAGTTATGCTTGACCGTGCCAAGCCCGTCAGCAGCAGTCATACGTAGCAACATGGGCTTGAGGCTCTCGTGGGGCTCTCTTCCATAGCAGCAGCAGCAACACCAAAACAAACCGCATGGCATTCCTCGGATACACCCCAATGCACATGTAACTGCACTGTACTCGTACTCGATGCGCGCCATCCAGCAGCCACCGCATGTCGGACAGCATGGATGGAACCTTGACCCTTGGCCACGGCAATGCAAGCGATGGGCAGGCCATGGTCACAGCGTTCTCCATCTCCGCCTCACCGTCTGTCGATCCCGTCCATGTGTTTGTTTTGTGTCGCTATGCTTTTTCTTCTTTCTTCGTATGTTATGCAAAGCATGTGATGATGGAGCCGGTAGTCGAGGGAGACGCTCAGCTCAGCTCCAGCTCCAGCTCCAGCTCCAGCTCCAGCTCTTGTGGCCCTTGGCCCTTGGGAACCAGAGTAGACGGTCGACTCGACGCTCCCGATGGTTGCCACGCCAGTAGCGCAATGGCAGCATGCAGTGCTACTCTGTCGCATCGCGCATGATTCGATTCCACTGCACATCGGCCGTGCGCGTGATAATTTTAGAAGCAGCAGGTTGAAATTATAGAATTACTCGCAGCGTCGTGGCGCCATGGGCTTTTCGGTTTGGTGCCTGGCCAGGCTGGTCTCGGGACCGGCACCGTCGGAGGGACCGATTTTTTTCTGGCACAGACTATCAAGCAATAGTGTCCATGCGGGAATCGAAGCTCCAGTGGAAGACGCTCGATGGCGTTTGTTTTTTCTCATTTAATTTATTACACCTCGAATAGCAAACGGCAATACGAGGGGAAAGGATTGCATCTGCAAGCATCATCTCTGTTTGCTCTGTTTGCTGGCTGGCTGGCCGAAAAGGGCCATCCGTATTCTGCAAGATGAAGCCATTCTCTCGATTCCAAGGTAGCACTACCAAACACTAGACTCGAGGGCCAACTGAATCATGCTTGCTTGCTACTTTACAGTTTGCATCAACTGAGATCCCTCACCGTCACGCTAGTGAATCCAAGATGAACCTTTTTTCTCTCTTCTTCTTCGTTCCTGTTCCATCACCGTCGCGTGTACTCGCGCTCGCAGTTTGTTTCCCCCCCTACCGCGCTTGTCCAAGACACGCAAACCCACGCCAACCCAACACTAACGGCCCAAGTGGCTCAACGATCTGAACCCAAGCTGTCATCTGGGAAAAGCCCTGTCGTGTTTTTCCCCCAGTGCCTCGTAGCCAAGTCTTTTTACCCATCTAGTCATTTAGTCATTTACAGTCAGGTGGACGAACGAGAGCCTCGCATCAGCGCGCTCATCCCCTTGGACAAATCATAACCATTGATTGGCATGGTCGTCTCTTCAATGACGAACAAACACGAACACGAAAGATGCAGTAAATCTCGGGGGAAACAGAAACGGCGCGGCTATGCGGCGTCATTGGCTGCCTCTAGGTACTTATACGGGGTACATACATGGCCTTGCCTGGGATTCCACTGCCCAAACGGATTGAGCCGCTGCCCATTGGCTGCAATCTCGCCCACGGGCATGAAACGGGAATCCCGCCATTCTCAAAACTGATCCCAGCCATTCCCACATGCAAACACGTGAGAATCAAGTACGGAGTACTCATACAGTAGATACGGAGTCGCACTCGCAATAGTCCGGATGGGGGGGGGAGCCCTGTCGGCTTGCCCATGAAAGGATCCGTCCATCGCAATCATCTAGAAGCCCGCTGGAAAAAAAAAAATCTCCTGTGCTGGCCTCTCTTCGCTTACGGTTGGCCATGGCCACTTATTGCTCGTCGTAGTATGATTACCCCGTAGTACCGACCTCTAATGGAGTTCAACTCGCCCATCTCGACGATGCATTGCACATTGCAGCCATTGAAAAGCAGAGCTCATGTGTCACCCTACAATACATACCTACAGTACTTCATCTCCTATTCCTACTAAACAACCAACCCGAGCCTATCCATGTACAGCAGGTCCCAATGCATAAAAGCAAACCCAACGCCTCCCATCCCTCAATGCTCTCCACCCGCTTGGACAACAAATACGAACTGACGAAATTGCGTGAAACAGAAATTCAACCCCCCCGAAAGCTCGGTACCTCCAATGCCCAAACCCGAAAATCCCAGCGTCGACATGAAACTTATTTTTTTTATTACCAAATCGCACATCCTCTTTTTTTCACAACTCATCTCGCTGGTTTATTTTTGCCTCTTCTTCGTATTGGGGCCGTTCCCAATCAGGCATCAATCATCGCATCATCTCCTCCCTCGAGAATGAAACCCCACACAGTCTGCCCTACTTTGCACGTCCAAGCTGAACTCTATCACGAACAGACATCATCACCCTTTTCTTTTTCAGCTCGACACTTTTTGCATCCCCAACCTATCCCGCTTGTAGCATCGTCAACTTGACCCTTATGCACAACTACATCAACAAAAAATTACAGCTTGCGCGCTACCCCTCACGGTGGCAAAGCCTTCCCGCGCACCTTTGTGCTTGTTCTCAAGCCATACTCAATCCCATTAAGCTTACATCGTATTACCTCCATCCCCTCCGCTGCGTGGCGCCTGTAAGTTGCGCCCAGCTTCTCTCTTTTTGCCTCACCGTTTCTTGTGGCGTCATCAAGCAGACAGTTTTACCTTGTTAGTCCGGCGCCACCTCCATAAAAAGCCCATTGTTTGAACGGCAGAGCTGTGGCATCCCTCCACGTGAAAGTGTCCACCAAATAACATGCTTTTTCCCCAGCCTCGCTAGTTTCCTATCTTGACGTCAAAGACACAAGCGAACCTTTGGATTCATCGGGATATGATCGTCTCGTCATACGAAAAAAAAAAAAAAAAAAAAACTCGAGCGCTAAAAAAAAAAAGACAATCCCACAAGCAGGGAGAAGAGACTCACCTATTTTCGTCCGCCCTCGGGTGGCTTGCCGGATGGGACTCGTATAAAGGAGCGGTAAAGGTGTGGGTGTGACTGGTCTCAACAACTTGCACGTGGTGATGTCAACAAGACGCTCTCTGGCCATGATACACTGCCTTGGTTGGTGTCAACGATACGCTCTCTAGCCATGAATTACACTGCCTTGGCTGGGGGGGGGGGGGGCCACGGCACAAAAGTTGGGACACAAGAGCCGCCCCCTACCATCCACTCGTCGGAGAGAAACAACGCACGTAGTGCCAGGAGGAATGCCAAGTGTTATCCCCCCCCCCCCTCTTTAACCTTCAAGTCCTTCTCATCGTCACACAGCAACACGAGCAAGCGCCAAGTACGCCCGTGGTACCATCGTTGACCAACTAGGCCGCCTGAGAGACAAAAACACTGCGTCGAATATGCACAACATATCGTATTCTGGAAAATACATGACCATCCTAAAGCCTAAAAAAAGAACCAAAAAAGACCTATCCTTACTCCTCTTAATCTCGTACAGCAACTGTGTGAGCTTCAGCTCACCCAGCCAGATCTTGGCCCCAACCCCCCCCCCCCCCTCTGCCATTTCCGCCAGTCCCTTCAAAGAAACAAGAAGAAACAAGAATAAAAACAAAGGAAAAAATACCTCGGGGGCAGCTGCAGTGCCCGTAGAAAAAAATGTGCCTAAAACTACACAATGCTATTGATGCCACAAAAAAAAAACCAAATTTCCCTGTCCATGCCTTTTATTGTATATGGTAGTCATAACGTCGTTGATGCCGCCCCAATGCGCCCAATGGTGACTGTTGCTGTGGCCTGGCCTACCTCACAATGACCAACTCGTCTTCGTCGTCGTCGTCTGGAAGAAGAACTTGTCGGTCGGCCAGGTTCTTCTCGGCCAGGTTGCCAAAGCTCTCTCGGCCAGCCTCCCGGATGCCCTTTTCCGTCACAAACCGCGTCTTCTTCCGGAGTGGGGGCTGTTCTGGCTTGAGTTTCTCTCCATCCTTCATGCTCGATAGCTTGTCCTTTAACGCGCCGCCCCATCCAAGGCCAGATGGTCTGCTGTAAGTCGTGCTGCTGCTATTGACACTGTTACTCCGGGTAAGGGATCCGGGCTGAGAGCTGCCGGTCCGCTTCCTCTTGACTGGGCTCAGGTGAATGTCTCGGGCCCTGTCTAGGAGGCCGAGGTCGGCAAAGGGATCGGCCGTGTTGAATAGCTGTTGGCTCGAGCTCATGCTGCTGGGCGGTGTTGGGCCGCCTGCGTCGATTCGGGATCCTGAACGTTGCATGTACTCTTTTCCGGCGGCATTACCGACCTGGCCGAGCTTCTTCATCATCTCGCGCTCCTTTTCTTTGGCTTCCATGTTTCGTCGTAGAAATTCTGCCTTGTCCTTTCGGTCTGAAGGATCTCGGTCCTTGCCGTCAATAAGATCCGCGGCCGTGTGTCCTTTTGCTACATACCAATGCGTTTTTGTTTCCCAGTCGTAGTTGTTGGGCTTCTTCTTGTCCGGCACAAATACCTCTGCCGAGCTCTTACCCTTGAAACGAGTGCCGCCGCCAAACCCGCTCGAGTTGACTTCCATGCGTGTTGATCGTTGTTTTCTAATGGCTTCGTTGGAGTGAAACTCGCAGTATTGGGTGCGTTTCTTGTTCACCCAAGACCTGCACATGTCTCCGTCCTTCTTGATGGCCTGGCAGAAGCCCAAGTCGCGCGCTGATCCAATCTCGAGAATCGTATCTTCGTCAGAGTTGATGACCAGGCTGAAGCGCCCCGTGTCCTGTCTTCCGGGCGGTGGCGGCATCACGTTGGGGTTGAGGATGGCGACAACGGTGCCCTCGGTAAGCTTCCAGTATCTGGTAAACCCAGAGTTGAATAGAAATAGATCGAGTTCGTACTCCAGGTCAACCAGAGTGAGCACCATGTATTTGCCACGGTCCTCCGCCTTCTGCCCATTCTTGCCCGCAGCAGGCTTGTGTGCTCGAGGCTCTGATTTCTTGGCCACAATCGCAAAGACGACAATGTCTTCTTCGACCTCTGGCAGGGCAAAGTCTGGAGCCTTGACCTCGCGCAAAAGATCCTTGACATTGAAGACCTTCTTGCCGGACACGTGCCTGGCAACAACTCGATGAGGCAGTATCCGTTTCGAAAGATGCATGCTAGAGTAAGGCTCAAACGCGCCCTGCTCCTCTGTGGAAGCGTCGCTCGTGGCCACGCTGTTTTGCCGTTCGCGAAACGACGATGTAATTGGAGGATTGACATCCCTTTCCGCGGCGGTACGCAAATCAGACACTGTGCTGGTCCGCTGTAACGCTGGGGCGACTGATTTCTGCTTGCCCAAGACCTCGTCTCTGCTAAAGGACGGGGCCTGCAAAGGCTCGTCGGGAATGTCAACGGCGTTTTTCTTGTACTCTTCCATTTCCTCCTTGCCAATTTCAAATGCACTGGTTCTCAACTTTGATATCCTCTCTTGCCTCTCGGCGCGAGACACCTCTTCCGACCTCGCCGACGCCAGTCGCTCATTGAAACTGAGCGGCCGGTACCCTTCAGGTGATCTTGTTCCTGACGGGCTGGTGGCTTTGGACCTCTGAAGATAGCCTCGCTGGGCAGCTGTATCGCTGCTTGCTGTCTTCCGAAAGCTTGGGGCCCGCTTCAGTGAAATGTCCTTTGCCCGCAGGCCCTTGTCGATCCCCAGCAGGACCCTACTCGGTGATTTGGGATCCGACATTGGCTGTACTTTTCTGACGGGAGACGCAGGCACCTGCACCATGCTCTGTGATGAAGGCCTGGAACTGTCAGACACTGGTGTCGTTCCGCGGATGGCGCGTTGAGGTTGCATGACTGCCGCGGCCGAGTTTGAGCGGGAGTGCCTCACGGCGGCTCTGCCCTGGGCGGCAGACTCCTTGGCCTTTTGCAGCCTCTTTAGCTTGAGGCGAGCCTGAATCTCCTGCAGCTTGAGCTGGAGCGTCTCCTCATCGTCGTCTTCGTCATCGTCATCCATTTGTTCCTGGAGCGCCCCGGACCGCGCCATGACCGAGGCCATGGCCCTGCTGCTGCTTCGGGATGGAGAAGGCGAGGGGGAGGTCTGATTCATCATTTCTCGGTAGCGCTGGCGACCTTTAGGGGTGCTCATGAGGGCTTCGTGGGGCGATCGAGGCGGCCAAGAGGCCTCTGGCTCTTGCGGTCCTGGCAGGCGGTCAGTCGTCGCGATTGGCAGCCGTCGAGGCGAGGGCCACTTACCGTGGGCCATGATGATTGATGGTGGATTGTTTGCAGCAAGTGCTCCGTACTCCGTCCACTGCTATGCTTGTGCTGTGCTGTGCTGTGCTGTGCTGTGCCTCTGCCCAACCACCCCCGGGGATTCTCTCAGGTACGACAAGGCAGGGCACCGGCAGCTGGCCCTGGCTATGATCCGTCAGCGCCTGGGGCCATACGGAGGCGGCGGGCTGATGCGGCCGCAGGTGATGTTTGCTCTGTGTTCAGGCCTGCGACACGGCCAATCGGGCGGGGAGACGAGCAGCGGGCGGACGAGGCGAGACAGGGGATTGGTTCCAGCGAGAAGCCCGAGATGCGATCGATGCTGGACAGAGCGGCGATGGAAGATACAAGTGCAAGTCGGCACAAGTCGGCACAAGTAAAGGTACTGGCCGTCGTGTCGCCGTCTCGTCACAAGTCCAAACTTGAGGCTTAGAGTTATGGATCCTGGAAAATGATGCGCTGGTTGGGCAGCCGATAAGGCTTGGGACACGCACAAATCGGTGGAGATCCGGTAGTGGCTGCTTGGCTGGCTGGGGTGGAGCCGCTGCTACATTAGTCAAACGCGGGACTGGCGCAAAAAAACGCGTCAAGGCGCGTCGCTTTTGACTTTGGCAGGGGTTTGGACGGTGGTCTCGTGCGAAAGAATGCGACAGCAGAGCGGCCGTTTTCCAGCATCAAGAAGTTTTGATATTGCTTTGATATTGCTGTGTTTTTGCTCCATCTGCCTCTTTTAGGAATCGCGCAAACTTTGGCTGCAGTTGGGATCCAACAAGAACATCAATTGGGATCCATCAAAGACACCAATTGGTCCCTTGTCTCCAGCATATACGGCTCCAGTTGGACATCAGACGCCCGCCATGGCACGGACACGATCAACGAAGCCCTCGGCGGCGGCGGCAACAGCAGCAGAAGATTCCCAATCCTCAAAATCAAAATCCTCAATCACCCTCGTCCCCCACACCGGCGAACCGCCCAAGGTCTTCATTCTCCCCTCCAAAGCGACGCCCGAAGCTCGAATTGTCACGCTCCCCAACCCCCGCAGCTCTCAACCCTCGCGCTATCTCGTGTGTCCCGAAACCGGCATCTACGAATTCACAAAAGTGGCGGCGCCGAAGAATGCACCGCGAAGCTGGCTTATCGAGGCTGCCCCGGCCTCCAATGACGCCCAGGTGACCATGGGATCAGACCTCTTCGTGGCAACCGCCATGGATCCCCTCTTTTTGGCTTTGCCCGCGTTGGCCGACGCAAAGGCATCAAAAGGGTCGGATGAACCAAAGCGACTGTTCTTGTCCAGCGATGATCACTTGGACAAGCTGCCGCAAGAGAACTCACACTTGTCCGAGATTCTGCGCTGGGACACAACACGGCAATTGATAGAAAACCGGATGGGCGCAGTTTGCGACACGGTCGAGGCTGGAGATGAGCGCATGTTTCGGTTGAATGAGAAGAAGCTCTTGGATGTCGTTCTGCAAAAGGCCAAGAGAATGAGCGAGAGCGGTCTGCCGCCGAGTATGGAAGAAAAGTTTGTGAAAAAGGTTCTTGAAGCACCGCTCATGCACAGAGTGGTGCGGGCTGCAGACGGTCAAGTCAACAGCAGCACCGATTCTGGAACCTCCACGCCACAGCCCGACTCAGCGACATCTCAGTCTACAGCATCAACCGCAGAGACTGATGCTTCATCAGTGTCTCAAACAAGCACGGCTGCAACACCCATCGCCGCAGAGCAAGCGGAGGAGGGCATCGTTAGCGCTCTGGAAGCATCACCAGAAATCCTCAAGCAGCAAAGGTTAAAGACGGCCTTTGGGTTCATCTGCGCAAGCTACGTGACCCCCGCACTGGCGGATAATCTCCAGCGCAGCTTGGCAGGGACGGACGGGCCGGTGGATTTCTCTCTCTTGAATGACTATCTCGCGAGCCTTGAAAAGCTGCGGTCAGAAACCTTGGCGGTGAGGGCGCAGGACTATTCTCGCAAACGAAACCTGGATGAGGAAGAGGACGAGGCTCGAATGGAGAAGAAGAGGAAGCTTGAAGAAGAGAAGAAGAAAAAGGCAAGCGAGAGCCGTGCAGTCCGAGAGCTGAAAAAGGTCAACACGAGCGGGATGAAGAAGCTCAGTCACTTTTTCCAGAAAAAATAGCGTCAACAGCATTAAAACTTTTTGGGTATCTATGGAGAAATATCAAGCATGGAATATCACGACACGAAGAGGAGATGCGCAGGTTCCAGCCCACACACCTATTTCGCTCTGTTATAACGACTCCTAGTCGTTCCAAGTCCTCTCCCTATGCCAGAGGTGCCGCGGCTGCTTGAGGCGGCCGAGATGGTGCTGCTTCCCGAATAGCCTGAGCTGGTGGCGATCCTTGACGACGACCTTGACCGCATCCTCGACGACGCTGTAGCCACCCTAGTTCGGCCGCGAGCTCCACGAAGACTGGCAGTAGAGCCGCGCGCTCCCCGGGCAGAAGCCGAGGCAGGCAGTTTTCTTCTTAATTCCTCCTCCTCCCGCCGCCGCCGAAGCTCTTCTTTGCGCTCCTCTTCTTCCGCAGCTTTGCGAGCCTCCTCCTGTTGTTTCCGCAACGCTTCGGCCTCAATCTCAGCCAAATCGTTTGTTGCGCCTTTCCATGTCGGGTCGAGAATCAGGCGTTGGTTGTGTTCTGTCTGGGACAAGATGCGAGTCCAGGTGTTGAGCAGCGTGGAGGCATTCAAGACGGTTCTAGAGACGGACTGGAAGGGCACAGATGTTAGCACCATACTGCACCAACAGATTAATTGCTTGCGGATCAATCGAGCTGGAGACGTACATCCATATTGCTGCCTGTCCGCTGCAGAGTGCCAATGACGCCCTCGATGACTCGGTTGATGCTGCGCACCCCCTCCAGCTCTCTCTTCAGCATTGCCTCTCGGTCGAGCAGCTCAGACTGGCCATCATTGCCCAGGGGCGTCTTTGGGGTTCGAGGTGTTTTGGGAGTTTTTGGAGTTTTCGGACGCTCTGACGGGGGATTTTTCACTGGCGATGTCCAGAGGTCGGCATCGTCGTCATCGACGTCCATGTGGTCGGCCATTTTGGTGCTTGACTTGATCTGATTCTCGAGTCTAACAAGAGGCGGCTGTCATTAGAGTAACCGAGAAGAGAAAATGTCCAGATTCAAGTGCTTCCAAGTGACGTTGTCTGTACTGTAGTGGGGGGAACTCTGCAAATCGTCAATGATCCAATTCGTAGATAACATAAGCTGCATGTGCACACTGATCAATGCAATCAAGCCGAGTTGTGCACTGCTCTGCACTGCTGCCGTGGTGATGCCCCTCTGCCAGGATAGGGCCCGGCAGTGGACCTGGCCCCCCTGGAGCACCAATCGCAGCCGCTACAGCCCCCCAAGCTCCAGCGCCCCGGCGGCCGCTGATTGGTGCCAGGTGGCGCGAAACCGACGCGTTGCCCCGGCGAGCCAGCCCTGGAGCGGAGCCCTCAACGCGTCCCTGCTGGTGGCCCAAGGGAGGCTGGCCCACCCGGTGCTAGCGGTCGAAGCATTCCAGCAGCCGCCCCAGCCTCTCATATTCCAGTCTAGCTCGCCGAATCCTGCTCTCCTCCTCTGCCATCCCATCCCCAAACATCGTCAGCCGAACGGCCGTATTATTTTTGCCCATCCGCTGCTCGGCCTTGCTCGTCCGATCCCATCGCCATCGCTGTCGCTTCCGGGAATTGCAGATGGCCCTCTCGCCCTAGGATTTCCTTTTAATTCCCTCACCGCTGCTCGCCGTGCGGCCTCGCTGCGTTTTTATTTACTTTTGGGCCTTTTAGTCATTGCTGGCATCTGCCGAGTTAAAATTTCCGCTGCCACGACAACGTCCGGAGAAAGACTGGGGACGCATCGCCGCTGTACCGGGCCTGTTGCAACCTGGCTTTTGCTGAGTCGATTGAGGTTCGAATATCTGTATCTTTGTTTTTCCGGGTCTTCGTTTTTTTTTGGTTTTGGTTTTTCAAAATGGCCGTCGTCGACGCCGCGCCCTCGACGCCTTCTCCTCCCTCTTCCATCCGAACACCACCCGCTCCACGCCTGGGATACCACGACAGCTGGGAGCCCTATTCGCCGCGCAAATCAGCAAGACTATCTGCACAGCGCACATCTGCTAGAACGCCCTCGCCGCCGCCTGCCACTCGTCAAGCACTCGCCTCGCCGCGCACCGCCGCCAAATCCAGCGCACAAAGCACCGCAGCCATGGCCTCACCAGTTGCCTCGCCGCGCAAGAAGCGCCAATCTGCTGCCGACTCGGTCCGTCGCGTAACGGCCTCTCTCGCAGCCGAAGCCGCTGCCGCCTCTGGATCCAAGGACAAGTCTGTTGCCGGCCGATCTGCCGCGGCTTCGTCTCTCATGCTTCCCACGCCTTCCAAGACGCCCCAGAAGCCCCCGAATGCAAAGGCCACCGCCCACATCCAGACCTTTGCCCGCAATCTATTTCCAGTTGCCGAGGAGACTGAGCTGTCAAGCCCGCGTAAGAGGCGATCTAAGAAGTATTCAGGCATGACGCTCGAAAGTTTCCGGGCTGAGGTTGCCGAGGAGGACATTGAGATTTTCACCGACTCGCAAGACCGCATCCCCAAGAAGGATGAAAGCAAGTCAAACCCCTTTGTGGGCAATGCCACCACCGCTGCAGAACCCTCCAAACGCCGCACTAAGCGCAAGGTCCACGTTCCTGGCGAAGGCCCCCAGACGGTTGATGAAGCATCTCGCCGCGAAGACGGCATGATTTACGTATTGTGAGTTTTTGTGAAGTTTTTAGAAAGCGACTGGGGTCCTAATTCGCATTACAGCCGTGGCAAAAAGTTCTTCCGCAAATTTTCAGAATTTGACGATGATGAGGAACTCGAGGAACTGGATTCGGATGTTGAGACAGCACTTTTCGAAACCGCTTCACACGATCTTCCATCAAGCCCAGACTTCTCTTCCCCGCCAAGGCCCCTGCTCCAAAGACCAAGGATATGCTCGAAGAAGAGGAAGCCGCCACTGATGTCGAGGAGGCCGTCGAAACAGAGAAGCCCTCCAAGGTTGAAATCATTGAAACGCCTGCCAAAGCCAAGGAAGAGAGGGCACAGACGCCGGATGCCCCCAAATATGCACCTGCATCTCCTCCAGAAACCAGACGGACCACTCGATCCGCCAACAAGCTATCTGCAGACTCAGCTCCGATCAAGCGCACCGGCAAGAAGAGTCCATTCGACTCGTGGATCCGGACCAAGGAGCACACAAACAGATCGGGCACAAAGCGAGCTGCTGCAGAGCCGCTACCCGCAGCCCCCGCCAAGAGAACTCGATCCTAGACGTCACAAGACGATGTTTTCTGCTTCAGTCTCTTGTCCTTTTTTCCCGACTATACCATAATAGCTTCCTTCTTTTTCGTTTCCTTTTGTTCTTTTTTATTTTCCTTTGGCGGACGCAGAAGAGGAGCAAACCAGTGTGGCTTTGCGCAATCTTGGTTGTGAATTAATCTTGCACTTGGCAATGTTGAATATTCTTATCCATGACGCATCGGGGCATGGATATGGATGGAATCGGTCAGTCAGTTTGGCGTTTAGCAGGCAATGTGGATATGTGTCATCGGAATAGCAGATGCACGACTTGAAAAGAGATTACAGGTTCTGTCACGATGGTCTGCTCTCCAATAAATCATGGTCATGGCTGTACGGGTTCTCTTTTTTTTTTTTTTTCTTGCTGTTTTTTAAAGCTTCATGTTGTGTATTGAATGTGTAACTAGTGATTGCGGAATTGATTTGATGTAAATAAAGACGGCCCATGATTGCCTTGTACCTTTCCAGTCCCAGCTGTATTTTGCCCATCTCGTAGTGTTGAGCTGAGAGAGATGATTCCATTCATGACGTTGAATGCCAGCACTACCTAAGCTACGGGCAGCAATCAGCGAATGGCCTTCTGTAAGGTCCTCTAGTGCTGCCCCACGCCTGCTGCCCCTCACTCCCCCAATAGCTTTTCCACTACCAACATCGTCCTTTGATTCATACTGAAGCTATTGCGTGCTCGCTTCAATACACAGACTCATCACCAGCCACAGGCTCTCAATGGTCTGAGCACATCATCGTCTGCTTCGGTCCGTCATCTCCGGAGCTCATCAGCTGCTCTGCCTCCCCCGAACCTCCCCCCATTGCCTATATCCAACCAGCTCCCGGGTATTCGCAAAAGATTTCACGGCTCCAACAATGCATATCCTCGTGTCCAACGACGACGGGCCGCCCTCGCCTCACTCCTCTCCCTATGTCCACTCCTTTGTACGACACTTGCAGCGGGCGGGACACACCGTCTCCGTCTGCGTCCCTCACACCCAGCGCTCGTGGATTGGCAAGGCCCATCTGATCGGCCAGACGCTGAAGCCCGTCTATTACCGACCCTCGGCCAACAGCCATGGCGAAGACTCTGAGGGGACAACACATGCCCGGCCGTCTCCCTCGGGCGACGTGGAAGAATGGGTCCTTGTGGACGGCACGCCGGCTTCTTGCGTCCAGATTGGGCTGAACCATTTCTTCCAGGAAAAGGGACCCATTGACTTGGTTGTGAGCGGACCCAACTTTGGGAGGAACAGCACGGCTATATTTGCCCTGAGTTCAGGGACGCTGGGAGCGGCACTGGAGGCCGCCGCTTCTAGATACAAGGCCATTGCGCTCAGCTTTGCGTTCTTCTCACGGAATCACGACCCAGTCATCATCGACGCCGCATGTCGGCACAGCGTCAAGGTCATCGAATACCTGTACAAGCAGTGGCCGGTCGATGGCAGCGCGGATCTGTACAGCGTCAACGTCCCTCTCGTCGAAGGCGTGGAGACGCATTCGACTGTGTGGACGGACATTTTGCAGAATTACTGGACCAAGGGGGGCTGCTTTGATGCCGTCGACGGCTCGGCTGATGATGAGGATCTCGAGGAAGAGAGAATACGGGAAGGGCCCGGTGGTGAGGTTGATGATAAGAGCAATGCGGATACGGCGCCAAAGGGGCACACGCATAAGCACTTCAAGTGGGCACCCAAATTTGCAGACGTGTATAAGTCTGTAGAAGACGCCGGACCTGGATCAGATGGGTGGGCCGTGAAAGAAGGGCAGACGAGGTGAGTACTTTTATCCTTTTGGGAAGCCTCTATTGCAGAGAAAAACGAATGACTGACGCACTTATTCCCATCTCAGTGTCACCCCTCTCAAGGCAAACTTTGCCAGTTGCGCGGGCGACATGGCTACGAGGGAGATTAAGCTGTGAGTAACCCCATTGTGCTTATGGCGTTGGCGTTTTGGATTCTTTGTTTGCGAGACAAGATGGAAGATGCGTTACGATTGATTATGATGTGAATTGCTTGTAAACTTATGCATTATTGGAAGACCACAATAGAAGATATTCTTACGCGCAGTTTTCTTTTCAGTCCTGATTCTGCAGCATCCACTACTTCCCCAGCAGAGGTGGCCATACGAGAGAAGCCCAAAGAGGAGGCCAAGAGCAAGATTCAGGCCATTGTATCATACGACGATCCCTATGTGCAGCCGCTTATTGTATCCGCACTCAACGCCGTGCTGCCCAAGGATTCGTTTGACCTCATCACCGACATATTAGCAGAAGGCTTCAACCTGTCGAGCACGCTGCCATCACCAGACAGCAGTGTCCTGCAAATCATCCCCTATGAGGCCATCGACTTCGAGTTCGCCTCGGCACACACCAAGACATCCCTAATCAACAGCTACATGATTAGGAAAGCGCTCATCAGGAAACATTACCTATCTGCAACGCTCGATCACTGGACGGCCAAGAATCCCGATTCGGTTCTCAAGAAGCATCTGAGACGCAGCGAGGCCTTTGAAGTAGACTATGCCGAGTTTCTCGACGATGCCCTCGTCGAGGCGTTTGATCTTCGCGAGAGCATGGACCGCAACGAAGAAAAGGAGTCTAGTGAACGGGAATGGTGGATTCTCAAGCCGGGAATGAGTGATCGCGGTCAGGGCATCCGACTCTTTAGTACCATGGAGGAGCTGCAGGACATTTTCGACGGATGGGAGGAGGACCGGCCGGACAGCGATGACGAGGAAGACGGCCAAGGCCACGAAGCCGGAGCGGCGGATGGAGATGCCGACGGCGACTACATCACGGCATCTCATCTTCGTCACTTTGTGGCTCAGCCGTATATCCACCCGCCTCTGCTGCTCTCCCCCGGCGGCCACAAGTTCCACATCCGAACCTACGTGCTCTGCACGGGCAGCCTCGACGTCTACGTGTACAAGCACATGCTGGCGCTCTTCGCGGGCAAGCCGTACACAGCCCCGTGGGAAGCCCCCGACGACATCGAGGCCTTTTTGACGAATACGTGCCTGCAGGACTCGCCCAACGAGAACACGGTGCGGCGGTTCTGGGGCCTGCCGCTGGAGGGGGCGGTGCTGGAGCGGGTGTTTGGGCAGGTCTGCGAGACGACGGGCGAGGTGTTTGAGGCGGCGGCGAGGGCGATGCCGATCCATTTCCAGACGCTGCCGAATGCGTTTGAGGTGTTTGGGCTGGACTTCTTGGTGGACGGCGGGGGGGAGGCGTGGCTGTTGGAGATTAACGCGTTTCCGGACTTTAAGCAGACGGGAGGGGATCTGAGGGAGATTGTCGAGGGATTCTGGCGAGGCGTGGTGAAAGTTGCTGTTGGGCCGTTTTTCGGGGTCGAGGGGGTGAAGGGTGAGGAGGGAGACATGGTGGCTGTGAGGAAGATTGACTTGGGGAGGAGGTGATTTTGTCACTTCGACTCATGGCGATGTATACCGATTTGTTTGTTTTGTATAAAAGGATGGAAGACTATAGAAGAGGTTTGACTTGGCTTATAGATGGATGTATATTGATGAGATGTGCTCTTCATCTGGGGGTTTCGACAATTGCTAGCCTACCCTGTAGAATGGACATGTCCAAATATGCCCTTCTTGTCCCCATGTCTGTACAGTTGGTATTACTCAGTAGTGTTTTTGCGTTTGATTATGGAACGTCTAATCTCAAAGACTGTTTCCGTTATTTCTAAATGATTCGTTGTGGTGGAGTTTCTATAATAGCGACTAGGTATATTGTAATAAGCTGAGGCAGACTGCTGCGTATCCGGATATACTTTCAGGTTGCAACACCACCAATAGAATCCCACCAAATACGCGTAGGAAAGAATAAACCCTTCCGTGTTTCGTAAATTAATGCCCCAGTTTACATAAGCTGAACGGCTATACTCCCCCCCCCCCTGACTGAGTTCTCGGGACTCGACTGGGCCTCATGGTAACTTCGTGTGCCTCTGCTCGTATACAACCAGGCCATCCAACATATACCTGGAGTGCTTATTGATGCTCATGAGCGGTGAATAAAGACTAAACCCGGCACCTTCCCAAAACCGAAGCTATACAATTTTTTCGACGCCGTAACGCAAGAGTGCAGTAGAGCCCATCCTCGCAACCACTGGCGAGAAGACACATACCCTGCGTTCCGACGGTGGTAGAATGATACTTTATACGTGCCATTCACGTCACGGGCGTATACAAGGGCACAGCCTCAATGACATGTGGGTTCGAACATCTGACAAGACGAAATAAGTGGTTGAAAATGCCCGCACGTACAACAGCCGGGACATGTGGCAGTTGGCTATCCTGGATAGACTAGGATGACCCAACGGCGGTAGGCAGAGTCCGAGGCTTTCTATCCCGGGTGTTTAGAATTTTTTTCCTCCCCCAACGCTGATACCTTGGGAGAGTCATGTAGCGTGGAGTGGCGTTTGGAAAAAAAAGTGTAAAGGCGTACGTCGTCATGGTGGCTTAGAGGGTTGATCATCGAGATTTGGCGTATTGATGGTTTTGTGGTACGGAGATGAGATGTGATGGGGTGCTTGCTGGAGTGAGATGTGGATTTTGATCTGATGTATTGATCTTGACTGCTTTGTGATAACATCACATAGATATTCTTTCGCACTGACGGTCTTGAGATGACAGATCTTGTTCCTTATAGTCAACGACTACTGTTGTGAAGCAATATTGCATCATGGATTTGTAGTTTAGGTAGCAGACTAATGAACTGATAGACTTTCTCCTGTAAGACGGATGTATTGGACGAATCTCACACCCTGTTCTGCAGCTGTGTAGCAATAGCTGCACTTCTGATGCAATGGCCTCGTTGTCATGTCTTTCACCTGCATCTTCATGTCTGTATTATCCTGCCATTGGATGAATTGCAAATACATGTAAAAACCAATAATTTATAATCGCAATTACAAAGGCGTACTACGAAGAGCACCGGCAGTCCTCTGGGGTCACTCGTCCCGACACCTCAACTCCAGCAGGAATCGAGTGCGACCCTCTAGTTTCCCGAGAGAACGGACAAGCCGAATGGTAAATGACGACGACCCAAGATCTTTGGGAAAGTTATTGTGCAGTTGTCTTACTCGAGGTCGGGTTGTACTCGCGCACATGGTTGTGCAGAGCGGGAAGGATGTCAAACACGATGCTCAGACAAACAAGGCAGGATATAATTGATTACGAGACCAAGACGTAAGGAATGAGAATGCACGATGCCTACTGCTGAACCGGCTTTTGTGCTTCTCCTGAAGGCTACATGACGATTGCTGGACTCTCTATATCATCGTTTGGGCAACAGGATCCTTTCTGGAATCATTGCCCATGGAAGTCATTTTTAAAGTAATATGTAGAGAGTTGCCTTTAATCGAGTATGAGACTACCTGCGGCTGTAACAGTTGGGACATGTAAAGGCCAACGCAGCTTCGTTGGTAAATCACATTAACATTTCATAGGCATGGATTGAATTGAGGCCCATTATTCAGTCACTGGGGCGTCATCCTCGTTTGATCCAAGGCCGGTTTCCCTGGAATATTAGACGTTGACGCCTTTGAGCTTGACTTACAAGACTTTTACCCCAATAGGCATGCTGCACGCAAGCTTTCCGCCATTCCATCGATACAGCCACAGGTGTGAAACTTCCACCCGGTGTCCCGTAGTCCTGAAACGAACGAGAAACCCAGGATTGCCCGTGCAAGGCATCATCCGGGGCTCAGTTACCTGAGATCCCACAGGACGTCCCTGACCGCCTGTGACGGCTTCGGCATCCCAGGCATGCCGTTAGCCACGCATATGCGTGTAACCAACCACAACGGCTTGGCAGCCAGATGATTAGGAAATGCGCCCAGGCACTCTGCTAGGTACTATTTCGATGTCCGTCGTCTACGCGCTTGACGTTATCCAAGGCTTCATCGGCCGGTGAATGCCATCAGTATGAGCGCATTTCTGATCCATCGAGAGACTAGAATCATTGGCGGACCATTCCACAGCACAAGTCGTACACAGAGTTGATAACGCCATGCGCCTAGGCTCGCGTAGGCACATCATCGACGGCGACAGATGGTACTTATTCCGGCAGTGAGGCTGTGCAGAATATTGAACAAGGTTGATAGCCTTCTCCTCTCGCATCCATCAAGCCCAAATCATATTTTTCCTCAACTCAAAACTTCGCCGAGGAGCCAAAAAATTGCTCATATACCCCATGAAGGGACCTTTTTCGCCCTTGTCAAAGGTTGTCAAGAACAAGGATCACCGGAGCGCCATCGAGTTCCCGGAGCCGCTGGCAGAGTTCGACTGCATGACACCATAGTCGAGATATCTCACAAGCGGTAGCGACCACCTGGCTCGGGAGCATGGCACGTTTTAGTGGCCCAATAGAAGCGGGCAGGAAAATTATTCGCTCCTGGTGATATCTGGGAGCTGCTCAGCCTCACTGCTCGCCGGTTCTCAACACCTTTTGCCGAGATAGGGAACTCCATAGTAACCAACCAGCAGCGCACCTAACCAATCCTGTGCAACGCGCTTCTCTCGGTCCTAGCACCTTGGATGGGCAACAGCCTGCTTTGTAAGTCGCCCTAGAGTGGAATTAGGTAGATCTTGTTATTCCCCCTCCATTTCTTGCGTAGATCCCCTGTAGCTGTGGGCGGCAAATCTCTTGGAGACTGGGAATCATTCGATGCTGGAATGATTAGATAAACGTACCAAGAAAAAAAACAAGGTTGAGTATCACGGAAACTTGTGGGAGCTAGCCATATCCATACCCACCAACAAAAATCACTCCCAAATCGTGAGAGTGCTCTGAGGCAATGGGAAACCGACCAGGGCCCCTTGATCCCGACCCCGTACAGTGCGCGAGAGAGCCACCGGAACATGATTTTGAGCCAGACAACGTGTCTCCAGATGTGGAGGTGATGAGGACGCTATGCCCTTTAGCATCATGGAAACACACCTTAACAGTAATAAGGTGTGCCGGGGGTTGGCGACTAGCCGGTTGTAGCCCGCTAAGGAGCTGCGAGGATGAAGCTTGGCGTCTCCCTCAGACAAAGAGTTTGATCATGTTTTTGTCATAAATCCCGGACGGCTTCATCGTGTTGGTGAGCTTGGCAATGAGCTTGGCGGGACACTTTGCTCATGTCGAAATTGGCATCCTATTGTCACTGTAATTGCGAGTTCCCGCCCCCCCCTAATCGGGCTCTCCACATGGAAATCCAAAGGTCTGACTATCTGACATGGCTTGGCCTGTAGTAGAAAGTCAAGTCTTGGAGGTGCACTGTAGTAAGTATTGTGCTGTAGAGGATGTCTGGCGGGAGCAATGTCGACGAGGGCAACTCATGCTCCTTGTTGGTCACAAGCAGCGTTGGCCAAACAGCTCGACATGTAGGCTCGCCCTTGGGATCAAATCAAAACATCCTCGTAGCAGCCCAAATGCGCGGATATACATGTAATGGTCGCCATGTGCTGATCGTCGAGTAATGTCAGATGGGACTTGCGGGTCTATGGGGTATGGAAAAACCATTGCCCTCGTTGTTGTGTATTAGCGCCCGCGTCAGAAATTAACCAGCAGAGTAGCGAGAGACAGGTGCATTGCATGCATTTCCTGGTGTCTCAAGTCCATGGCCCGTCTTGGAAAGTGCCAGCACGGCGCGGCGATATCACGACTTGCGGTGGCGGGGCCGCATGAGCGAGATTGTCTGGGCATCATCGGCCTTATTTCACACTCCTTGGTCAAGGACACCTGAACGGGACGCGTATTCAGCAAGGCTGTGCTTGAATGGACAAAGACAGACAAAGCCGAGGCTCAATCAGAGTTTGTCCATCGACGATGATGATGTTGAAAGGGGAGCGCTGATGCCTTGGCGAGCGGAAGTGAGCTTCTTGGCTCTGATCGTCTGTGACGTGGCTGTCGCGCCAGCAAGCCGCAGCGTTGGCGGCCTCACGTGGCGGTTTGGGAAGATCCAGACGGAGGCAATTAGTATGGCGACGGCGAGTTCTGGGCGATGAGCTTAATTCCAGGTACCTGCTGGCGCTTGGTGTCGGCGTGATGGTGATTTCATGGTGGTTTGGAATTTGCCCGTGCCGCGCATTGCCAATCTTGCCGCCCGCACTCGATCGGGTTACAGAGTGGAGGGAACAAAAGCAGCGCAGAAAAGCTTGCTGGCACAGCCCCTGGAACTAGGCGTTGCCACTGACGGCCGCCCATCACATGATGATCTGATAAGGCATCACGGCGCACGAGAGGCACAAGGGCAAGAGCTGTGATGCGGCGAATCGTGACTGAGGCAAGGCTGCGGCCGTCTCGTGCTGAACGATTGGATTCGTCGCCAGTGTCTGCAGCCTGCCGGTACCTGCTGGCGTGGCCTCGCACAAGTATCGGTGATTACGTGGACACCGGGCCGGTACCTGTAGGTGAGGATCTATGCCTGATGAGTACTTTATTGCCCTAGCAAACAGAGAGACGCTGCAGGTACCAGAGCGAGGGATTCACCTAGTACAAAGGTCCCGCTCGGTGTTTCCAAGAGCGCTGTACTTTTGCATCACAAGATTGATCGCAAACAGATGCCGCTGCTCCGTGCTACCGTTTTGCTGCTACACCAACACCGCCATTGTCCGTCTTTTCCGCCGTCAATGTCCAATTGTTCCTGCTCTCGTGAGGCATGGCATGTCGATGAACAACGAATAGCCGTCGACTCGCCCAATGAGGTCACCGGTCTGCTCGAATTTGGCCATTGTTGGGCTTGCCAGTTGGCGCCTGAAGACCAAGCATTGTGGGCTCATACGCATACGTCCTCTGGCCACAGACACGAGGTGCTCAAGCATAAAGTACTGGATACTTTGCCAGGCGGCTGGGAATGGCGTAGAACCGAGGTTCCCAGTACCTCGCATTGGGACCGATGAAATTGCATGGCTGCCGTCGTCCGCTCTCATGATCCATGCACGGCCAAGCGGTTTGCGTCCGCTTTGAAATGCCGCTTCCGTCTCCATCTCAAACAGGGAGGCCGTCTTTCTGCTCATCCGTCGGGATGCTTTGCAGCCTCCAGAACCGCGACTCTGGCACTGCACAGTGCCTGTACTTGAGCAATTGCCGCCATTACTCGCGAGCACATGTACGAGTACCTTCTCGTACCTTATTTGATGCTTAAAGTTGCAAGCCGTGCCCCAAGCGTGCTCCGGAGGTTTCTTCCAGTCGGGTACCTAAAAGGCCCAGAGCACCGCTACTTTCAATGCTCCGGGCGGCTGGGGAAGGGGGCATTGGCCGAGCGACGGCGGGTTTCCTGTTTCCAGCGCCCGGGCGTTCTTGGCCACTGGCGTCTAGTGTGCTACACTACAGAGAATGGCCCCCCTGGTCGTGCCTTGGAACGACCATGGCGAGCCGAGGTCGCGAGTACCTTTTGCACTGGCAGAACCGACAAAGGGGCGCCTGTACCGTGTACCCGCGCAGGCCAGCGCAGAAGGTCAAACAGGTACTAGCACCACCGCCTAGCACGGTAGCCTTTTAGCGACTCCACTAGAAATGGTTGGCTGCGGTGGATCTGATGGGCGTCCGCCTGCCAATCAAGCACCCCTTCACTTTTGCACTGCCTCACGCCATACAGCCAAAGTACCTTGGTACGGCGAGCATCGCAGCGGCAGCAGCATCTGGGCTTGGAGCAGAGTTTCTTTGTCTTCTCTGTCTCTTTGCCTGTTCTTGTCTGTTCATTCCTCTGTGAGCATAGCCATTCCGCCGGGCACGAGACTGTGTTCGACACCCGACTGTTCAATACGCAGAGCTTGGTTTCACCCGGGCCATGTGCTGGCCTTGAACCGTCTCCAACACGCCGCTGCGGCGTCTCTCCATCAACCATCAACCTCGCGCCACCCCTGTCGGCCGACCTTCTTATGCCAAACCAAATCTTGATATTAACCCGTCCTCCCTCCCTCCATCACGCCCCCCTGGCCCGGCTGCTTGAGTTTGCACGAGCTCGCCGTTCCCTTTGCCTCTCCGCCATAGCCTCGTCCGCTCGACACCTCTACCGCAACGGAGCCCTCTCTCGGCTTGCCTGCTGCCTCCGCGAGGCGGCTGTGTGCTGACCATGGCCGACTCCAACAAGACTGAGCGCTCGGGGCCTCCCACTCCGACGCCCACTGGCCGGCAAAGAGCGTAAGTGTGCCAATCCGCCTTGCGAGGCTGGTGCCATCTCCATCTGTTAAAAACTGTTGGCTGACCGGCTGCATGCTGCAGGCCCACGATCACACTGGACACGACTGCCGTCAATAACAATTCGAGCAGCAACATTGTAGAGATTACCCAGAGCTACGACGGCCATCAGCAGCCTGACGACGCGGTTAGCCCCTCTACCATGGTAGAGCCGCCCTACGGCTTCTCTCAAGGAGGACGTCCCGAGCCGCGCACCGACACCTCGTTTGATTCCATCAGAGACAGCAGTCGGCCGACGAGTCCTCACAATGTCTCGACTCCCATTGCCGCGCTGGGAGACGGATTCTTGAACGTGCCAACAAACAATCTAAGATCACGGCAGAACTCGGTGGATTCGGAGGATGCCAGCCGCTCGTTCGTCTCGGGGGGCGATACGACTGTCGTCGCTTCCAGCTCGACACAAACCGACAAATACAAGGCGACGCCGACAAACGAGAGCATCATGCGAGACGACGCCGCATTGAACCCAGACGCCGACACCGAAAAAGATTTCGTGGTGGAAAACAACCCCTTTGCGTTCTCGCCGGGCCAGCTGAACAAGATGTTCAACCCCAAGAGCCTTGCGGCTTTCTACAAACTCGGTGGCTTGCGCGGCTTGGAACGCGGTCTGCGGACAGATCGCAAGGCTGGCCTGAGCACAGAGGAGAGCCTGCTAGAAGGCAGCGTTACGTTTGGCGAAGCTACTTCTAAGAAGAACGATAGGCCCAATGGCGACGCCCTGCCGCCTCCAGCACAGGCCGTCCGCGTAACATCCCAATCGAGCGGGGAACGCCAAGGATTTCAGGATCGATATCGAGTTTTCAGGGATAACCGGTTACCAGAGAAGAAGGGCAAGAGCTTGCTGCAGCTCATGTGGATCACTTACAATGATAAAGTGCTGATCCTCTTGTCAATCGCCGCCGCCGTCAGTCTCGCTGTCGGTCTCTACCAAACCTTTGGCCAGAAGCACAGTGCAAGCGAGCCAAAGGTCGAGTGGGTCGAAGGTGTTGCCATTATTGTTGCCATTGCCATTGTCGTCATTGTCGGATCGCTCAATGATTATCAAAAGGAACTCCAATTTGCCAAACTCAACAGGAAGAAACAAGATCGAAATGTCAAGGTGGTCCGCTCTGGAGCAACAATGGAATTGTCTGTATACGACCTCATGGTGGGCGACGTGATCCACCTTGAGCCTGGAGACATGGTTCCTGTCGACGGAGTCTTGATCGAGGGCTTCGACGTCAAATGTGATGAATCTCAGGCAACAGGCGAATCGGACATTATTCGCAAACGCGGCGCCGATGAAGTCTATGAGGCCATCGAGAACCACGAAAGCCTCAAAAAGATGGATCCCTTCATTCAGTCTGGTGCCCGCATCATGGAGGGCGTCGGTACCTATCTGGCTACCTCGACCGGTATCTACTCTTCCTACGGCAAGACTCTCATGTCTCTCAACGAGGAACCCGAACCGACCCCCCTTCAGTCCAAGCTCAACATCATCGCCACGTATATTGCCAAGCTCGGTGGCGCTGCTGGCCTGCTGTTGTTCATCGTCTTGTTCATCGAGTTCCTCGTCCGATTGCCCCATGATGACGGCACTCCGGCTGAAAAGGGACAAGATTTCCTCAACATTTTCATCGTAGTGGTCACAATCATTGTGGTTGCCGTTCCCGAAGGCCTTCCACTCGCCGTCACGCTGGCTCTTGCTTTTGCCACCACTCGCATGCTGAAAGACGCCAACCTGGTTCGGCACTTGAAAGCTTGTGAAGTCATGGGCAACGCGACAACAATTTGCTCTGACAAGACCGGAACACTGACCCAGAACAAGATGCAAGTTGTGGCCGGAACAGTGGGAGTCAACAACGAGTTTAGCAGCAGCAGCAGCTCTCGCGTCCAAGACGCCGATGATGGCAACAGCAAGACACCTGCCTCGGAATTTGTCAAGACGCTTAGCGATCCTGTAAAGGAACTACTTTTGGACTCTATTGCTTTGAATTCGACGGCATTTGAAGGCGAAGTGGAGGGAGAAAAGACATTTATTGGCTCCAAGACCGAGACGGCCCTTCTTCTCTTTGCCAGACACCATTTGGGCATGGGGCCTGTCAGCGAAGTACGCGAAAACTCGACCACTGTACAGCTAATCCCCTTTGATTCGGAGCGCAAATGCATGGGAATTGTCGTTCGGCTTTCCAACGGAACACACAGGCTGCTTGTCAAGGGTGCTTCGGAGATCTTGCTTGCGCAGTGCTCGCAGACTCTACGAGATGCATCATTGGACGCCTCTGTCATCCCCTTGACGCAGCAAGGTTCAGATGCCATTGGCCAGCTCATCGTTTCCTACGCAAAACGCTCCTTACGAACCATTGGTATCTGCTACCGAGACTTTGAGTCTTGGCCTCCACGTGGCCTTCGTAGTGGCGAGAACAAGGGCGAAATCCTGTTTGAGGATTTGTTCCAGCACATGACGTTTGCCAGCATGGTGGGTATCCAGGACCCTCTCCGAGAAGGTGTCGCCGAGGCTGTTGAGCTGTGCCAAATGGCCGGCGTTGTCGTCCGCATGGTTACCGGTGACAACAAGATTACCGCCGAGGCTATTGCCAAGGAGTGCGGAATCCTACAAGAGGACAGCCTGGTGATGGAAGGCCCCGAGTTCCGCAACTTGAGCAAGCTCAAGCAGAATGAAATCATCCCCAAACTTCACGTGCTTGCGAGATCTAGCCCCGAAGACAAGCGTATTCTGGTTAAGCGACTCAAGGACCTGGGAGAGACGGTGGCCGTGACTGGCGATGGTACCAACGACGCTCCTGCTCTCACAACGGCCGATGTCGGATTTTCCATGGGTATCGCGGGTACTGAAGTGGCAAAGGAGGCCTCGGCCATTATCCTGATGGATGACAACTTTGCCAGTATTGTCAAGGCTCTGAAATGGGGCCGCGCCGTCAACGATGCCGTCAAGCGATTCCTGCAGTTCCAGCTCACCGTCAACATCACCGCCGTCATTCTCACCTTTGTCACCGCCGTGTCTAGCGAGTCTGAGAAGTCTGTCCTCACCGCCGTGCAGCTGCTTTGGGTCAACTTGATCATGGACACGCTGGCCGCCCTCGCTCTCGCAACGGACCCCCCACAAGACAGCGTCTTGGACAGGAAGCCCGAGCCAAAGGGCTCTTCCATCATCTCACCGACCATGTGGAAAATGATTATCGGACAAGCTCTGTACCAGCTCGTCATCACGTTCCTACTGTATTATGGGGACACCCATGTGGTTCAACCCATTGTTGGAGGCGACCTTGTTCACGAGGACATTGAAACCCTAGTCTTCAACACCTTTGTGTGGATGCAAATCTTTAACCAATGGAAGTAAGTAGTTTTTTTTTTTTGAATCTCTATCCGTCTGTGGACGCATGCTAACAGAGCCATAGCAACCGACGGTTGGATAACAAGTTCAACATCTTTGAAGGCCTATCACGCAACTGGTTCTTCATTGGAATCAGCACACTGATGATGGGTGGCCAGATCCTGATTGTCTTTGTGGGTGGCGCTGCTTTCTCGATTGCCAAGAAGGATCAGTCTGGCGGAATGTGGGGCATCGCCCTTGTGCTCGGATTCCTGTCCATCCCCGTTGGCATGCTCATCCGCCTCATCCCCGACAGCTTTGTCGTTGCGCTGGTGCCCGAGTTTTTCAAGCGACGGTCCAAGCAGGTGCCTGGCCTGACCATTTCCGACGAGGAAATGAACCTGTACCCGGAGCCGTTGGTGGAGGTCCGTGACGAACTCTACTTCCTCAAGCGCATGAAGGGAGGGCGCTTGAACAACCTCAAGTATACGGTACGGCACCCCAAGGAGATGATTGCGCGGTCTAGAAGCCAGTCTCACTCCCGGTCCAACTCTATCAATGCGTCGACGGATACGCAGGGCCGCGAAGACAGCTTCCCGTCGCGCGTCGCCACACCGGTATCGCGACAGCGTTCCCGGTCGGCCCGGTCGCGCTCCAACTCTGCGGTTGCACCGTCGACCGTCATGATGGGAATTGTGGCGGCCGGAATAGGGGCGTCGTGGTCACCAAGCGGCCGAAAACCGGACGAAGATGTGTTTCAACTCTACGAACAGCAGCAACAACAAGGAACAGAGGGAAGCCCAGAGCAGGGACAAAAGCCCGCACCAGGGCACAGCAGCGAGGCGCAGAATTAGGCGTAAAGGGAGTTGAAGGCTTTGCATAATACGATTCCCCAGGGTATGATGATTTGTTTATATCTTTTAGTTTCCCCCTCTTGTCACTTTTTTCTCTCCCACCCTTTTTTTTCTTTTTTTTTTTCTTGTTCTTCTTTTCTGGGTAAAACATTGCATAGAGGGTGCGCT
>MDJU01000455.1:0-26071 GCA_001721665.1 Trichoderma pleuroti
GGTCTACAACTTCGCAAGGCTTCTTCTCCACCATCAGACTCTGTTTGGTGAAACGTATCGAGGGTTTCCCCAGTGGATCACGTCAAGGCCCGCGATTCAGACAAGTATAGCCTCATATGTTGGACCGGAGAATGTACTTGAAACGGTCAAAGGATCAAATGACTCCTTGATCAAAGCGGGCCTAGTGTCCGGCCTGTGGCTCCTTCAAGGCTTCGGCCGGCGGGGCTTTGCAAGGTTGCCAACATGAAATTGATCCTGGGAGTCATCTGGGATGCCTGGCGTTGGAGTCATCAAATCGCTGGTACCGAGTATATGAGCGGTTCGCAACTCGCGACTTGGTTCCTGCAAGCTTCCGGTAACACAGGGCACGTTTACCTTAATCTTGGCTTCCTGGCATGCCTAAGAAAAGGCAGCATCTCAAGCCATTCAAGCCAGCCCCGACGGCCTCTCCGGCGCCCGGGTCTTCGTCCAACGCAGCTGGTGAGTGTCTCGTCTCATTGTGTCGAGTCGAGCAGCTCGCCTTGTTCCTTGCTGACCAGCGCATCCGTCGTTTGAGCAGGCAAGACGCCCAGGAGCGTCAACGAGCTGCTGGCCAGCTTGCGGCACGCCTCTCTCCATGTAGACTCGTCCGTTGCGCGGCAATTGCCCACAGTCACACCATCTGTGCCGCCAGCCCTCAGGGAGATACTGCAGATCCCAGACACTCCAACCCCCGCACCGAGACGGCAGCACAGGCAGAGGCTTGACAACAATGGCCGCCGTCTCCCGGCTGGCCCTCCCCCCCCGCGAAGCTGGGTTGCGACCAGCGGCGGTGCTACGCATCTCCAAGGCCAGGCGTCCGGCTCGTCGACCGTGAGCCGGTGTGGCCTCGTCGACTCGACTTTGCCGGGCACACATCTGCCAGCTCCGCGGAGTCTCATCGACCTCATTCTCAGGAAAATTGCTGCTGACTGGGACCTTCACCGCGTGTTTAACCAGTACTATTTGTATTACATCCCTGCGCATCTCAAAGCTGCGCTCATTCGATGGGTCGGCATTGCAAGCCCGGATGGCCTATCGGTTCAAGACCTCAGACTGATACTCCTCCCCTCTCCGGAATCTCTGGACGAGGCTGAAGACGATGGCATCTCTGAATGCCACACCTCTGTCAATGCAGAGGTCAACTACTTGGATTTATCGGGCTCCTTGGGCCGTTCCCTAACCCTCAAGGAAATCTCCGAGCTTCTGTATCCGTCAAAGAAGCAGGAGGATTCCAGTGAGCCGCAGGAGTCTTGGGACGAGAGCGAGACTGCTCCAAGTCCTCCACGAGTACTGCTACCCAACCTCACGCATCTGTCACTCGCTCTCGATCCTCAGTTGGCCTCGGAAGCATCGTGGAGGCAGCTGCTGGCTCTGTCATCAAAGCTTACCACCATTACTCATCTAAGTCTTGCCTACTGGCCCGACCCCTCTCTCACCCCGCGGGCCCGCCTCTCCACAGTCACTACACCGCAGGGCCAGAATATAGCATACGGAGGGACGAGTTACTATTCTCACTCTCTGGATCATGACTGGAGCGAGGCTCTGCTGGTGCTCAGGATGCTCAGCAGAAACCTCTACACCCTCGAGTTTCTCGACCTCACAGGCTGCGCGCCGTGGTTCAAAGCCCTCATGTTGCATTCAGAACACGATTTCGTCGACTGGGTCGGATCGTGGGGGAAAGTGACGCTGCTTCGAATATACACCGGGTGGACCCCTGGAGAAGATGCTCTTCCCTCGGAGCGGATTGCTTACCGTGAGGCTATAGACGTTGCTACAAACGTAGAGAGACACATCAGGGCTGCACGCGGAGGAAAGGGCAGGATCATTACGGTGGAAAGGAACAGGATAGATGCTTGAACACAAGGTTGACACTTGGCATGTAGTAGATATATAGATCTGGCATACTCTTTGCAATATGATTCAATACTTCCATCTCTACCAGGTTGAGCTAGCAAGGTTGCATTACGCAGTGAGTGAATCTCCAATGTTGAATAGATGGACACTAGATTTTCGAGAATTTTGTTGTACCGGCCTTCTTCTTTTCTCAAAGAAGCCCGTCACGTCAATTCAAACGAGTGCTCCGCGGTGATTTGCCTCCCACAGAGCCTTGAACTTGCCATGAGTGGCAGACTCTAGCAGTTCTCGAGGCGGTCCAACCTCCACAACACGGCCTTTATCCATGACCACGACGCGGTCGAAATCTAGAATAGTTTCCAAATGATGGGCGATGGAGACGACAGTGTGGCTTTTGAAGTGCGTGTTGATGATCGTACGGACCACCTGCTCCGTTTCCTTGTCTAGACTTTACATTTTTTGGGTTTCTTGGTTAGTCGCAGTCTTGATACAATCATTTGGTGTGTGTGTGTGTGTGTGTGTGTGTATTACCTGCTGCTAGCTTCGTCCAAGAGAACAACTTTACCGCCATCCTTCTTCAGCACAGCTCTCGCGAGGAAAAAGAGTTGCTTTTGTCCATGGCTCAGCATGTCCTCTTCAAAGGTCGCGTCGAGGCCGCCGCGAGAATCGATCACGGTCCATAGATTGACCGCACGCAGGGCCTCGACAATGGCGTCGTCGGTGTAGGCGGCTGACGGGTCAATGTTGTGGCGTATGGTTCCGGGGAGAACGAACTGGTCCTGCGATACGGTAATGATGCGGGAACGGATGGTTTCGCGAGGGATGGTACCAAGGAGGACGGAATCGATGCTGAGAGTGCCAGAAGATGGGTCGAGCAGGCGGAGGAGGGCTAGCAAGAGTGAGGATTTACCGCTGTAAAGGTAGGCACGTTAGGTTCAGCTGTAAAAGGGAATTACGAAGATCAAAAGAGTATAACACACCTTCCTGTACGCCCAACAATGGCAGTCTTGTCCCCTGGCTTCAGGTCCAAGGTAACGCCATCAAGAGCCTTGATACCATCGTTGCCGTCATACGATGCCTCAAGAGCTTGTATGACAACATGTCCCTTGTCTGGCCAATTAGCAGGCACCTCTTGATCTTCGCCCGGAAGACTCTCGTTTGGGGTCTCTTCGGCAAACTGCTTGATGCGAGCAACGGCCCCGATGGAAGTCTCAATCGAGGTCCAAAACTGGATGAGCATATTCAGCGTTTCGCTCATGGTGATGAGTTGGACCAGCGACACGCCAGTGAGCCCAACGGAAACGGATCCGCGAAGCTTGACGGAAAACCCGACAATGAGGAGAGCGAGCGCCGTCGTGGTTAGATCGAGGACGAGGACGAGCCATCGCTGGACCATGATGAGGAGATAGAAGGGCTTCTGAGATTGGTCGACGAGTTGGTGGTTCTTCAAGATGGCCTGGTTTTGCCATCCAAACGCTCGGATCGTGGAAATTCCAGAGAGCGTTTCCATAAACTGCGTGTACACCGGAGCCTTTTCCTCAAGGTCAAGCAGACGAAGCTGCCGCGAAGTGCGAAGGTAGCCACGCTGGAGCAAGTAATACAGGGCGCCGAGAAAGGGGAAGCTGATGGCTACGTAGTAGGATGAAGCTGCGAGAAGACCTGCTCTAGCAAGGACCCCGAAGAAGCCTGTTTATATATTCTGATTAGTGGTTTGAATACTAGATGATACAATCTGGTGCTCTACTGACTTGCTATTGTCACCACCAGTGCGAGTGGGAGGTTGTGGTCTAGAATGCCAATGTCTTGGGAGAATCTAAGGTGCACATGTGAGCAACCGAGGCTTGTGAGAATGACGGGATTTTGTACTCATTTACCTCGTGGTAATCGAGCCTAAATCAGTCGTCGTAAAGAGCGACAGTGGTGCACTGGGAATGGTAAGTGTGAGGTCCTTCATTTACGGTGAAAGTATGGAATATACCCAACAACGGTTGAGAGGAGTCTATGGTGAAGTGACACTCCCGATTTTGCCGCAACGACGACGAGAACGAACCTATTTCTGTCAGCTTTTAGGGCTCCTCAAATCACAGTCCTTATTCCTAAACTGACCATATAAGCAAAGCAAACCAGAAGACGCCGATTATTTGCAAAGCAGAAAAGACTCCAAGATACAAGCCCGATCGGGCGTGTCCTCGACTATTCGAGTCTGTCCAGAACTTGAGCCAAACGGCTAGACAGTTTATTAGATACAACTCGGATACGAAAAAGTGCCGTCAGCCTCTTTGACTTTGGGTTCTTGACTTACTTGGGAAGCTCTGGAGGAAAGCCCAGACGATCTCGAGAGCAAGCAGGGTGATGATGAAGATGGATCCAATGCTGCCAAAGTAGTACTTGTAGACAGTCGAGTCTCCGAGCTGTCTGCGTTTATCATCCTTAATCTCTACTTGTTTGGCCTTGTATTCTACTTTTTGTGTAGTGGCCTCGTCTTTGGATTCTGAAATGATGTCATCTTGAACTTTAGGATTGGGGGCAATGGCTCGCTTGGCAGTCAAATTCCGAACATAACCATCCGAGGCCAAGAGTTGCGACAAGGTCCCTTGTTCTACCATGTTACCCTCTCGATCTAGTGCAATGATGAGGTCTGCCGATGCAAGGAATTCGACTTGATCAACGCATTAGCAAGTAGTAGCAAGACGTGTTTGAGGCAAGAACAACAAGCCTACCAGTTTGCGTAGCCAATACCACGGTTGTTCCCCATCTTCTGAATAGTCCCGTAGAAGAAAACAAGTTTCTGAAAATGCGCTGCGAGGTAGCGTTGTCCAGTCCGCTGAATACATCGTCAAACAAGGCGATACGGGGTCGAGAGTACACGGCCCTGGCCAGCGCCTGGAGGTGGATGTGAGACTTGGTCGTTCCTACGCTTGTATAGAAGAATAAAAGAGGGGACTCACCACACGCTGCTTTTGGCCACCACTGAGGGCGAGCCCTTTGCTTCCAACACTGGTAAAATCTCCTTGAGGAAGTTGCCCAAGGTCTTGTTCAAGTTCACACGCCTTGATAGTCTGGTCGTACAGGTCCTGGTCGAAATGAGAGTACGCCGTTATGTTGTCCCTGATGGATTGATTCTAAAAAACAGTCAGCCATCAGGCCCTTCCATGTTGAGCATGTTCACCTACCAGGATCCAAGGAGTCTGTTCGCACCAGGAGAGACGGCTGCTAGCTAGCAAGACTTTCCCGTTGCAGCAAGGCACCTCACCCAGGAGTCCTTTGAGCAAAGTTGTCTTGCCAGATGCCACGGGGCCAATTAAAAGTGCAAACTGGCCACGGGTGAGAGAGAAGCTGATGTTATTCAAGACCTGTCGATCTGACGCCCAAGCAAACGTAGCATCCTCAACCTCAACTACAGCGCCTGTGAGGCTCGACGAAGACACGCGAGAGGTGAGAGAGCCAAGAGCCTGGAGCTCAATCAAACCAGCCTCTTCCTCAGTGTGGACAGTTGTTGAATCCATCCCATTGGCCGTTTCCACAGTCCGATACTCGTCACGAGTCGAGCTGACCAGAAACTTTTGGATCCGGTCAAAGGCGCCAAACGCAGCGCTCATGTCAAGCACCACTTCAAAGATCCAAAACAGAGGCTGCGCAAGCAGCGTAATCAGAGAAAGCGCGGCAAACATGCGTGTGGCATCGAGCACTTGTCCCGTCGCCGCCGTGATGCCTTGGAACATGGCGAATGCCAGAACCGGAGAGAGAAGCAGCGGCACCTGGGCCACTGAAGATGTCACTGCTCCCACCACTCGGAAGGGCTTGGATGCAGTGATTTCTTGGACGCGAAGAGTAGCAATGGTGTCGGAAAGGTGTTGAGAGAGACCAGACATTTTGATACTCTTGATGTGGCCAATCATGGCAGACGTTATACCTGGACATGTGAGCTTTTGTGCACAAAGGATGAATTTCAAAATAGTATTCGGCATCTTTGAGACTTACCAACTCGCTTCTGCGTCTTTTCAAGCCAACCAACCTGATACTTTTGCGCAAGTGGCGAGACAAACATGGTCGCCCCCAGCGAAAGAGCAGAGACGATGATGGGCCCTGCTGCCGCATACCCAATCTGCTTGCTCAAAAGCCAGGTCGCAATCGCAATCTGAAAGACATTGGCCCAGAATTCGTGAATCTGTCTCATGGCACGGCCAATGACGTCGACCTTTTTACAGCAGTAAAACGTGCAACATGTCAGCCATCCTGCCAGGAGATATTGAGCGGTAGGTGGCAAGCGGATTCGACTTACATCGGAAGACATGAGAGTCAAGGCGGCAGAATCGTCAACCGCAACGATGCTCACCTCGGTGACCTTTTGAAATACAGCCGAGACAAGGACTCCTCGGAGCATCGTCACACAGCGGCCATTTTGATGCCAGTACAGCGCCTGCGTGGCCGCGATGCCCAGGTACACGAGTCCATAGGCTCCAATGAGCCCATAGCCAACGTTGGCCGATTGCGTCTCATCGTTGAGAAAGCCGAGAAAGCGGGTCAAGACCAGAGGCTGGCAAATGGTAAAGGCAAGGAGGAATAGCCGAGGGACAATGACAGAGATGATGGCAGAGCGGAGCGTGACGATGCAGCAGAAGATGAGGCGATGCTTGTTCGCCTGATTCGAGGGAGATGCTGGTCAGAAACCGAGTTCGCCATGTTAGTAACGACGGACTCCGACAGGATGCAGCTCAGCGAGCTTCTACGGGTTTAATTTATTTGTTTTTAGGTTTGTATTGTATTTTGTTTACGACTATCTAATGGGGGGGGGGATACCAACCTTTTCGCCAATGCCACCAAAACCTCTCGTTGAGTCCAGACGCACTCATCTTCTCATCGAGCGGGAACAAGTCGGCCGGCCGAAGCAGGCGCTGGAAGCCGGTCCGGAGAAGCGGAGCAACCCATGCAAACACGGCCCGGCTATACAGGCCGGATGTCTCTTCCGGGGCGAGAGTCTGCCGGCCAACAACGTGGCCCGACTTTTCTCTCGCCTCGAGCACGAGCAGCACCGACTTGAGCCCAAACGAAGCCGTGAGAACAGCCCGGATGGACGCACTGGCAGCTGCCGTGGAGAGGGAGAGCCACACGGTTCGTAAAACAGCAGCGTCGAGCAGCAGAGATACGAGCAAGAAGACATTCAGCAGCGACGAGGGACCAAGGGATCTGCCATGTTCAAAATACGAGAGGGCACAGGACATGAGGCTGGAGGCAAAGGAGACACTGGCAGCAGCAACAGACACACTGTTCAGACGCGCGGGTCCATCATGGGTTGCCCAGAGGGCCATCAGGACGAGCTGAAGAGCTGCGAGACAACATACAACAGACTGTGATTCAAAAGGAGGGGGGCAGACGCGTGTTTTGTTAATTCTCAAGCTCTCGGCCATTGATCAAGCAAGACCACCGGAAGGGCGGATGGATGGATGACTTACCAATTTGATCACGCGCGATACGTGGTCGACGACTTTGATTGGCGATTTCCGTAGCTGAATGAGTCGCAGAGGCGCCGCGAGGACAAGCAGCGACGCGGGAACAAGGACAAGGATGGACTGCTCAAAGACGAGAGTGAAGTCGAACCCATCGCGACACGCCGCGTCGACAACAGGGCCAAACGCCGCATCCGCAGTGGGAGCGCAGAGGGGAGTTGATATATTCATACTATGCAGAACCAATAAGATATGAAGATGAGAAGCAGAGTCACTGAAGTTGAAGAGGAATGGAAAAGAGGATGCATGAATGAGGAGAACGGGGTGAAATATGTAGGAGGATCGGTTAGGCCCTAAGGGGGGGGGGCGAAGGATTCGCTGGCTAATATTGCATAATGCATCCATTGGTCCAGCTCTTCTCCGCATTGGGTGTAGGAGCAGACCTTTTGTTGAACCTGCCATTTCGGGCGATGGCTTCAATGTTTAGGTCATGTCTCGTACGGGGAAGCTGTATATGCAATAGCTGTGTATGCTGCATCATGGAATATGAAGCTTGTCCAAGCTGATGCAAGAGTGCGTGTCAGAGCAAGGTCAGCGCAGGATACCTATAGGATTCTAGTAGTAGCAAATGGTCTTCAATGTATGCACTTTTACATGGCCATTTCTAAGCAATGCAATTGACTCTTCAAAGAACATCTACGTTGGTGCAGTCATCGTTACGCATGACCCGCTCACCAGGAGACAATGAAATTCAAAGCTCAGATTGATCATCGCAAGATTGGCCACAATACACCGCAGCCACCCCGGGACAATGCGGAGACGATTCTCTTCTTGACCAATTTGTTGCTTTATTCTTCATGCTAACTGGCAATCTATCGCAAAAGCCATGCGTCTCTAGCAACATGCATTACACTCGCAGCGTGCCCTCTTCTACTTCAACCCCCGGAGTCTGGTTGGTTGAGATCAGGCGTATTTGGACTTGAGCTCCTCGACAAACTCAACGTACTTCTTCTGTGCCTCGTCGGCGTCGGTGATGCCCTCCTCCTCGTAAGCGGCCTTCCACGCCGCGTACTTGGCCTTGCCCTGCATCACAATCATACGTCAGCACCATGAACGCGTATATAGGAGTGCAGAGACAATGGGGGAGGGTTTGTTTCTCGTCACGCAACGTACCTTCATGTCGAACATGCCGGGCTTGGGAGCCGACTCCAAATCGAAGCCCTTGCCGATTTTGAAAAGAGCTATACAAAAAAAAGTCAACACATTGCACTCGTCACGAACCCCATGTACTTGTCAAAGCTGCCTTGGGCTGCCCAGCTCAAGCACGCCATGGGTTTTCCAAGGGTCGTCGCGTACCGTAGAGGCGAAGGAGCTCGTCGTTGGTGGGCTTCTTGGTAAAGGCATCGGCGGCCTGCTGCGCCTGGAGAAATTCGGGGGACTCTGGGTGCGACATGATGCCTTGAGATTTTCGGCTTGTTGGTTTTTCAATCTTTGGTGGTTGTAGTGATAGAAGGGAGAAAGTGGCCTGATAGGGATGGAAAAGAAAGCTTCAAGTTCTGGGTAGCTTTTGGTCCCGGACAGCGGGGTAAAGCCGAGCTGGAACCAAAGGTAGCAGTTTATAAGGGGGGAAGGGGGAAAGGAGGGGCAAATGACGAGCATGAACGCTTTGTTGGGGCGTTGCGATTGGCTTGTTGAGGGTCACGTACAGCGCGGCAGAATCACATGTTGGAGGCATCTGCAGTACTATTCCTGCTAACATGGGCATCCAAGAGCATTACACAGCACAGTAGCTCACATGGACGCAATGCTTTGAGTTGAGCATGAAGCAATAGTACAGAATCTCATACTTGTAGGGTTTTAGTGAAAAAGACGTGCTTGTACGCGTGAGACAAGGCCAGACCGGATCAAGCCTGTCCTGTCTGTCTGTCTGTCTGCTCATCTCGTAAGCAGTGTTGAAATTGAAACTTCACCTCGATTAACAACCGCATCTATACATGTACATTTATATACCGGCAAACCATTAGTCAACCAATCTCGCTGTCTGGTTCACGCGCAAAAACAACCGCCCAAGCCAAGATTCCCTCAGATTCCGCCATCAATCTCCAACTACCTACATCCTCAACCCCTCTTCTCATCGTCAATCTCTCTCTGCAACTGCTCCAAGATTTGCTCTCGAGACCTCAAATGCGCTTCCAGACCATCCACTTGTTCACGGACAGTCTCCAAGTCATCTGATATGCTCTTCAAGTTCCCACCAACGGCACTTTTGCCCTTGCCCTCTTCCAAGTCTCTCAGCTCCCGTCGCTTGTAGTCGAGAAGTTGGTCCAGCTCCCGCTTGACGAGCGCCGGCTTGGAATCACGTTTGCCGCCCTTTCGCCTCTCTGCGATTTCTTCAACCTTCTTCATCTTCTCCTCCAGGTCCTGCAGTTGGCGCTTGAGCCTCACTTCCTCCCAGTCCTCCGTCTTCTCCGTCGAGAAGTCGGTGCCTGCCGTCTTGAAACCGCTGCGTCCGAGTCTTGTCAAGTATTGATCGCCAAACTTGGCCTTGCGTCCTGTCGCTGTAGAGTCATCTACCTTGGTAGCCCACCGTGATGACACTCCGCCCCTTTGGTTGTCGACTTGGTAATCGATTTGGTTGCGCTCAAAGCTCGACCGCAGTGAGGCAGGTACTGTGCGGGGAATTCGGAAGCCCTCGTGTCGGTTGTTTAGCATGTGAAGAAATGCAAGACATGCATCCTTGTTGATGCTCGATGAGGCAGATGGGTTGATAAGGTTCCAGGCAGATCGAATGTCGGTGTCGGGAACGTCCAACGACTCATAGAGGTCTTCGAGGGAGGTGACTGCAAAATCCGGTCAATCTCTGTCGCGCCCGTCCAAGCCAAATAGGAACAGGGAAAGGGGAGGATGTCTAACATGATACTTCTCCTCGCATGTCTCGGCTCTCCTGGTATATCTGCTCGTACTTGGCCTTGTCCTCCGGCTTCATATACCACTCAAATCCGTCCTTCAGGCCGGGGGTATCGTCCTCGTCCTCGACTTGTTCAAATTGTGGCTGCTTCCCCGTGATGGCTTTGGTTGCCTGCACAAGATGGGCTTTCGACTCGGGAATCATCCAGTCGGGGAGCGTCTTTGGTACATCGGCAAACTCCTGGCGCACGCGAACAAGTTGGTCAGTTTCTAATCCGGCATGCCGGGGACGGACGCGTCACAGGCCACGCAGTAAAAGCAGCTTACCCCGTTGAGGATATCAAAGATGAGTCGCATGGCGACGCAAAACTCCTCAAAGTCTAGGTTTCCGTCATTGTCGACGTCGGCCAGGTCCCAGACCTTTTCAAGCTGGTCATCGCGAAGGCCACTGTTCTTGAGGACGGGCGCAGCCTGTTCGCCAGTAAGGAACTGTCCTCCTCCTGTCCTGTCCACGAAGATGTTCCAGTATGTTTCAATTTCCTTCTGCTCAATCTTGGGAGCTGGAGCCATGGTTTCGGAGCTCGGATCCGAGGCGTGGGAGATTCGGGGGGTTGGTTTCAGTCAACGAGTTCGACACGCAACTCCAATCGCTGGTCGCAGCCAAAAAAAAAAAAGCGAATGCGGAATAGCAGGCAGGAGACCAAACACTACGCAGACAAGTCGCGAATCGCGAAAAGGGCCGCAACAGACGGGAGTGAGCGAAGGGGCGCAGGACAAAGGAGCAGTGCAGAGAGTGACGAAGCTTGGTGATGCCAAGTAGGTACGGAGAGCCCATTGATCTGTAGGTACTTTGCCTTTGTACCTGGACGCTACTAATAAACGGGGGCGCATGTGCCTGAGCCCGGATTGGTGGAGTCTAGCGCCTCGTTTGGCCACTATGCGAATGTGCATACGGAACATGCTCGGTGCTTGTAGTCGAGATGAATGAGAAGAAGCCATTCTATGGGAGCATGTATTATTATATAAACGGGGTGCATACGGGTATTGACCATCTGATTTCAAGAGTATCTGTACATGAGATTACGACAAGAGAAGACAGCGTGCACCTACAACTTCCACAACATCCATTGCTTTGTACTGTATTGGCAACCAGAGCCTGCTGAGCCGTGCCTGTTGGAATTTAGAGCCTGACCGCGCAATCGGGCAGCCAATCGCATTCGCCCAGCCTAGCCCCACGAGGCAGCCAAGGGTCCATCCTCGATATAGGAGGGGGCTTTTCCTTTTCCTTCCAGATGGGGGCATTTGTTGGTTGGGGCATAATTTCATTTCCATTCATATTTAATCTTGATACCCATCGCCACTCAAGGCTGCAGTTGAAGCGTCTTTTTTTCATTGCGAGGCAGTCGAGCAAGCTCTTTAGAGGCCAATTCAACTTCCACTCTGCGCAACAACAAGTTACATAGCCATGTCGACAACCACCACCACCACCACAACGGCGCAGCCGATTACGGCCGAGACGATTCTCCGTCTCTTCCCCGACATCGACACCACCAGCGAGGCGCTCTCGGGCCACGATGAGGAGCAGATCCGTCTGATGGACGAAGTCTGCATCGTAACGGACGAGAACGACGCGCCAATTGGCACCGCAAGCAAGAAGATTTGTACGAACCCTCTCTTCTCCTTCTCTCTTCTCTCTTCTTCCTCTCCATCCAATTCCATGGAGGAGCATAGCAACTCTCTCTCTCTCGGCTAACACGAGCCCTTTTTTCTAGGCCACCTGATGACCAACATCGACAAGGGACTCTTGCACCGCGCCTTTTCCGTCTTCCTCTTCAACGACAAGAACGAGCTGCTCCTCCAGCAGCGCGCCTCTGAAAAGATTACCTTCCCAGACATGTGGACCAACACCTGCTGCTCCCACCCTCTGAGCATCCCCACCGAGACGGGCGCCAACCTGGTCGACTCGATTGCCGGAGCCAAGCGCGCGGCTCAGCGCAAGCTGGACCACGAGCTTGGCATCAAGACGGAGCAGGTCCCATTTGAAAACTTTCGCTTCTTGACCCGAATCCACTACAAGGCTCCCAGCGACGGCAAATGGGGCGAGCACGAGAGTACGAGGCTGAGCCGTCCCATCTACGGGCCATGCAGTGGAACTTGAGCTAACAATTCTTGTCTCAACTAGTTGACTATATCCTCTTCATCAAGGCCAACGTCGATCTCAACCCCAACGAGAACGAAGTGCAGGCCACTCAATACGTCACCGCCGATGGCCTCAAGAAGCTGTTTGAAGACCCCAGCCTCAAGTTTACTCCTTGGTTCAAGCTCATCTGCAACTCGATGCTCTTCGAGTGGTGGGAGAGCCTTGACTCTGGACTGGACAAGTACACCGATGAGCAGGAGATCCGACGTATGCTGTAATGGATTTGATACGAATACGATGGTGGCGGAGGTTTATAATACGAAAGAGCGAGCGAATTCGAATAATGACGTGCGTCTTTTTTTTCATTCCGAATAATACGACGATGGGAGATGAAATAGAATGCCGGGGGTCACATGTGCTAATGTAAGGGTCCTCCCGTTGGGCCCTTGGTCTTTGTTCACTTCAAAATACATATCTAGAGAGCATGTGCAGGTAGAATCAGGTGCCAATGCGTGGTTATCACGATGGCAAAGAGAACTAGTCAAGCTGATATCCAGCTGATCCTTTGCGATTTCCCCCTTTAGCTGGAAACCGCTCTACTCAAATCCGCAAGTTAATCACCATGAATGCTGATGAAGCATATGAAAAGTTGTCATACTACCTAGTAGATGGCCTTCCAGTGGAGTCCATCTCATGTACATGGTCGCTCATGCAGCATGAGTCATTTTGACAAGAGTCGGTGCAGGAAAAGGATCAAAGAGATGGTTGCTTGTTCAAAACGAGGCTGTTACACGGCAACTTAATGAGCCTTGACACCTCCCTGATAAAGATTGGGAGTCGAAACACCCCGTGCTTTACGAACCTTCTCCTTCAAGGGTCTCCGGGTCAACGTCGGGCAAATAGAAAAACAGCCGCCAGAGCGACTTCCGGCGGGGTGATAAGAAAAGATAAGGGTCAATGCGTCTTTGCTCCCAATTTCTTTGTGACTCAACGACAACATCACACGTCCGCCCCGCACCCTTTGGGCTTGATTCCCGCAAAGAGAAACCCGTCAGGATCACGAGCGATAGCCCAAGATGGCGACCATTTACATTGACGAAGACATTGGCAAGGACGAGGTTTCCCAGACCGGCACCGAGGAGTCCCCCTACAAGACGCTGCAGTTCGCCTATCTCCAGCGTCCCGCTGAAGCCCAATATCTGACCCGCAAGTCGCAAGCCGAAGATGAGGCCGCAAAGGAGTGGAAGCCCGTCGCAAAGGCTGCCTTGAAGAAGGCCGTCAACTTCTTCGACGTGCAGAAGAAGAAGGCCGCCAAGGAGCAGGAGCTGGTTGTCAGGCGCAAGAAGGAGGAAGAGGAGCGAGCCAAGGCCCTGGAAGCCGCCAAGGCTATTGTCATCACCGAGGACCCCAGCCTTGCTGCTGCTGTTCGAATTGGGCTCGACGAGGTTGGCGATCACATCAAGCTGCGCAAGGTGGACGACCCCGAGAGCAAAGGCACTCGAGTACGCGTCTTTGGCCGCGTGCATCGAGAGCGCAAGCAAAAGGATGTCATGTTTGTCACACTGAGAGACGGCTATGGCTTTATGCAGGTGGTCATTTCCGGCCAGCTGGCAAAGACGTACGATGCAGTTACCCTCACCCGTGAAACCTCAATGGAGATCCTGGGAGAGATGCGAGAAGTCCCTGCCGGTGCCCGGGCTCCTCTCAACCGCGAATTGCACGCCGACTTCTTCAAGATCCCCAAGCACTGGAAGGCCCCCGGTGGTGACGATGCCATTACCAACAGAGTCCAGGCAGACGCCGAGCAGGCCATGCTTCTCGACCAACGACACCTTACACTTCGTGGTGAGGTCGCTTCGGGCGTCATGATTGTCCGCGATGCCGTTGAGTGGGCCTTCAACCAGGCCTACAAGGAGCTGAGATTCCGCAAAGTCAGCCCTCCCGCCCTCGTCCAGACACAAGTCGAAGGCGGCGCTACGCTGTTCAAGTTTGACTACTACGGCGAGGACGCCTACCTCACACAGTCCTCTCAGCTGTACCTGGAGACGTGCCTGCCTTCAATGGGTCACGTTTACTGTATCGAGAAGTCCTTCCGAGCCGAAAAGTCTCTGACCCGACGACACTTGTCCGAGTTTACGCACGTTGAGGCTGAGCTTGACTTCATCACCTTTGACGACCTATTGGCACACATTGAGCAAATCATGTGCCGTGTGCTCGAATTGGTCATGGCGGATCCTGTCGTTGCTGAAAAGATCAAGGCCATGAACCCCGAGTTCAAGCTTCCCGAGAGGCCTTTTATGCGCATGAAGTACTCGGAGGCAATCGACTGGCTTGTTGAGCACGATATTCCCAACGAGGAGGGCAAGCCCCATGCCTTTGGTGACGATATTGCCGAGGCTGCTGAGCGTCGCATGACAGACATCATCAACAAACCCATCTTCCTGACGCACTTCCCTGCCGAGATCAAATCATTCTACATGTCAAAAGATCCGGAAGATGTTCGCGTTACCGAGAGTGTTGACTGCTTGATGCCCGGTGTTGGAGAGATTGTCGGTGGATCGATGAGAATGGACGACTACGAGGAGTTGATGGCGGCGTACAAGCGCGAGGGCATTGATCCAGAGGCCTACTACTGGTACACTGATCAGAGAAAGTAAGTGATGAAAAGTTGTTCGTTTCGAAACTCCCATCCGTTCATTGGCTAATTGCATTTTCTTCTCTAGGTATGGAAGCTCTCCCCACGGAGGCTACGGTCTGGGACTGGAGCGATTCCTTGCCTGGCTTTGCAAGCAGCATACTGTTAGAGATTGCTGCTTGTATCCTCGTTACATGCACCGTTGCAAGCCTTAGACGCTAAACCAAGAGTTAGACTTGTTTGCTGATTTATGAGAATACAACGAAAGACAGACTTGCTTTTGCGCTAGTTATCCGGAGATGCCCTTGTATGATAGTAGAAAGCATGTGAAAAACCATACAGAAAACTCGATGATACTCGTGATGTTGCCACTCGAAATCTTGAGCTTCAATGGTGCCTCGTATAGTTTGGGTGAGAAGGAAATATCTGTCAAATGACTGCTCCAAGGATCGTGAAGCATCCGTGAATCTACACACAACACATGCAGGACAATGGGTAATCGGACCTTGATGGCTGTAGAATCAATCATCACATGTCAAAAAAAACATTGACAAAGCACGAGATGTCTCGAGATGATAAATCTAGATTACCATCGAGATAGATTTGTTGGGGCAAAGCTTATTGTCGGATATAGCGTGGCAGCTTAGCTGACGATTCCGTATCCAGGGATGTTGCCACATTCACATGCAGATGTTGATGCTCAATCACATGCAAAATGGAATTGTAACCAACTTTGGCTTCATTTGTTGCTGATGTGACTCTTTGTTCTTGGGAGATTGACAGTAATGATTTCTTGAGGAAATACTGAATTGCAACATGTTTAACAACTACTAGGTAGGTAGTTGCTGGGCGAAGAAGAGAGCAGCAACGGCAATCAGTATGTGTCGTTACATGGGTATATACCTGCTTGTTGAATGATTAAGAGAAGCGAATGAATGTCAATTAATGTGTTATCAATCCATGATTGAATTGGATTCTATCATCCCATCATCACGCAGTTCCATCCAACACAATCCAATTGCCTAGGCACAGTCGATGGCAAATACCCCAACAAAACAATCCTGAGCTTCACATCCAATAGTCATCTCTCGGCATGTCTTTCAGAAATCCTGATGACAAACACGCTAAAACGTCATGAATAGCTGGTGGTTGCGTAAAGACACATGGCGGGCATTCTTCTTCCACGTTGCCTTGACGTCATGCGCCACGATGCCGATCACCAGTCTGTTTTGCATAGGCTCGCCCTGTCTAGGTCATGTTTTTTATCATATATATCTGGCATACCCTCTTCTCATCCTCGACATCTCTTGACTCGTTACAATTCATCCTTGAGAAGGAAGAAACTTGAACTTGAAAATACAAGTTACATAACAACCGCATATAACAACAACACAACACAACAACATACAACATACAACATGTCTTCCGAAGATAAAAAGACCGATAGCGGCAACTTGACTGACACGGTCACTGGCACCGCCCAATCCGTCACGGGCATCCTAGGCAACACAGTCGGCGGTTTGGGCCGCACTGTTGGGAGAGTTGCTGGTGCGGCAACTCGCGGCCTTGGAGGCACTGTCAACAGCGTCACCGGAGATGCTGGTCGTCCTGTGGGAGATGCTGTGAGCTCCATTGGAACGGGAGTAGAGGGAGGCTTGGAAAGTGTTTCCAAGGGAGTAGAGGATGCGGGACAGTGGAAAAAGCAGTAAACAAAACAAACACAAAGAAGAAAGGGGTGGGCGTGGATGAGGAAACGCGAGGCAAAGGGCTCTGAGCTCAAGTGTACTATCCATTACGAATTTGAAACAACCTTGAATCAAAATCTTGTCACATCATGTATTGTATTTTGTTTCGTGCTATCGACATTAACAGCCTGTAAAACTACCGTATGCTAATACTTGGATCCGGCTGAAACCAAAACCCCTTGACTCGCAGTGTAACACACATGAACCTCCCGTACCCTTCCGTTCTCACGCCATAGACTCTCCATCTCCGTAATAATCCGTGAAAGAAGCTCATCTTGAACCGCGTGTTATTATAACATGCAGAAAGAAGAACACAATCCCAGTATATCTGACATGTGACCTGTAACCTCGCGCGCAAGTAGGAGAGTCATGCTCCTCATTGCTTGGCCTTGCCAGTAATGCCCGTTTAGACTTGCTCGGCACCCCAGCCGACATCAGCCTCTCGCATGTTGCTCGGGGGTTCGATCGAGGGAATGAACTCGAGGGCGACGTAGCCGACACCGATGATACCAACAGCACCGCCAGCAAGGTTGCTAACAAGGTGATCTCCGAGAAGAAGGCCTCCAAGAAGGACATAGACTGTCAAATTTATCAGAATAGCCCCGAAAAAAAGAAACGAGACACTTGTACATACAGATACCGCGGCCAATAAAGGAAAAGAGGAAGTTGGCGTATCTCGAAACCTGCGGGGGGATTTGGAACTCTAAAGTCCTGGTTAGCACCATCCTACTTTCAAAGTAAATCCGAGAAACAAGGAACCGACATACCCAGAAGGGCAACAGCAAGACCAAATACAATCATGTAGATTCCAATGACGAGGTTCTGGCTAAGAATGGAGAAGCAATCAGCGTCGTCGATCATAAATCAGCCCCGCAAGTCAAAAGAATCGGTAAACGCTGTGTCGTCATAACATGACAGCATTTTCCGTCGCATTCAAATGAGAGAGGCCCAGACGTTGTCTTCTTTTCGGGAAAACTTACAAGCCAAAGGGAAAGATGTGGAAAACGCCCCCCAGAACGGTGATGCCCGCCACGGCCAGGTTAACAATGCGGCTGCGGCGCGTCGAGGCGCAAATGTTAGCGACAACAGCTCAATTACATCGCCTGAGCCACGCAGATGGAGGAGAGACATACAAGATATCGGAGATTTCCATGGCTGCTGATTGACGGAGAGAAGCTGTATCAAGAGCCGGGCCTGAAGTCGACCAAGACGCAAGTGTCGCAATGCGTGGATATTGAGTCTCGCGGGGAAGAGGATTCGTCGCACGTGCACTCCAGGCAGCGGCTCGGGAGCAGGGAGCGTGGAGGGTAAGGAGAGGGAGAAGCAGGGAGAAGAATTAGGCAGTTACGTGAGTGTCATGGAAACAAATCACAAGATGCGACCTGGTGATGTTGAAGCTTGCGCAATCCTGTCCAAAACAGCTATCCGGATGTGTTTGACGGTAGCGGGCAACAAGGCTGTGGCTGTGCGGTGACGTACTTGCCTCGGTGGGTGGTGCGGTAAAGATTCGCCAAAGCTCCGGATATTCATCGGGAAAGAGGTACAAAGCTACACGCACCTCCCAAACGCAGCCTCAGGTACCAAGGTATTCGGGGACAGCTTTACGAGGGGCCCAACGAGGGGATTCTCAGTTCAGTCCTGATCATATTCTCAAACGTTTCTTCCATGTTGTTATTTTTTTTTGCGCAGAAAAACTCTTTTGGGCGACTCTCTGGTTTCATCCAAACATGATTTACTGCTCAGATAAGATGATTGCAGAGATACGGGGTTCGCAGCGCTAGGAATAGCAAAGAATGACAAGGTCCAAGATGATGGTGGGCTGCAAGCGTGCTGAGAGAAGAGCATGGTTGACGAGAACGGACTTTTACCACCAACACGGAGGGGAATGGCCTACATCAAGCATGAGACGAGGCAGGTCCGCTTGAAGACCAAATTCATATAGGCCTAGATACTCACGGAACTGGATGGGACGAACCGGAATGCGCTGGTATACAACGGGTATCCATTTCCCTCTCTACCTAATGCGTGATGATAGGCTGCCAATGCCGGAGCCTTTGAGCCGAGCAGATGATCCATCATACTGCCCATTCAAGGCAAATACTCCGAGCCAGCTCTGTCTACAATCAGAGAATCATGTCATTCTCGTTCAGCTCACATAATACCGATGGGGTCATGGTTGCAATGGCAGGGAGAGCCCGAGTTTCCTCGGCCCCAGATCCTCCAGTCTTACTCTGGGAAACGTCTAGTAAGTTGATTTCACTACACTACACTACCCACAGTGGCCTGGACTGCTCTCTCACACGGCTGGCAAGCATTCACACAGACATGAAAAACGCCACTCGTTATGATTAGAGCGGCATGACGGGAAACGAGCCTCTCAGTGCAGAGGACCAAGCCTGGTGGAAATGGTCAACTGAGACAGGCCAGGGTGCCGTCTGGTTCAAAGTGGTTACCACAAGCACTAGCACGCTACCGAAAAAGAAAAACAAGGCGGCATACGACAGGGGTTGTGAGCTCCTGGAAATGAGGACGCCTCGCTCGAGGCAAGTCAAGGCAGACGTCTGCCATTGCTGCCATGCCACCGGCGTTTCATACAGGTGCAAAGTGCACAAACTAGCACCTACTTGGTCGCCACTGTATGCGACGGCGTCTTTGAGGATTCGACTCTCCCTGCAGCATGTGGCCCTCGTGTTCTTGACCGAGTCGTCTAAATTGACCTATTCGAGCTCTTATCACAAACGCTCTGCATGGAAATGCATGAATACGGTGGAGATGAGCCCGGGCAAAGCACCCATGGATGGGAATCCAGCCAGCCGCAGGACAGGGCGGTGAGTGGGAACCCCCCAGCGGCACCAATACAGCACGCTGCTCGATATTGGTCGATGCCCCTTGGACGCAACCGAGCTGCTCGTGGGATGCGCCCTGCTGCGTTGAGAACGACGGGCAGCATTACACGTGTCCGGCGACCTCACGAATTCCCCCGGAGCCAGTCAGAGCTCTGCTGCCCGCACAGCCTGATTTGCCGGAACCCCTCAGAGGGTGAGGGCGTGATATGCAGCTCCGGTTCTGCCCAGCCACCCATCGTACCATTATGAGCGGGCGAGACAAGAAAAAAAGCAAAGAAGAGACAAAAAGCAGCTACCAAGGCACCGACGAAAGGACCGACCAGGATTGAGACCGGAGAGGCATTCGGCGCCTCACCGGGGACCCTCCCCCAGCCACCCACACTCCCAGTCAGGCTCGGCTCAGGATACCCGGCATTACTCGGCTCGCCCTCCGGCCTATGTTCGCGAGCAGCACACCTCTGGTCTTGTTTTAGCGGCATGGGACAGCACTTGGATAGATGGTCTCATGCTTGTTCTTCCCATTCGGTACTAGGGATGTTTCTGGGCGAGCCTTACTGTGGAGGCCATCTCAATGCCGGGAATCTCTTAATTTTTTTTAAGGCCGATCTTGTCGTGGATCAGTGGGTACACCAAGATACCGTCCTTGCTAGAGGGGGCTAACCGCGAGGTTAATATTCACTCCAAGAGATGCTGTATACGGCACGGCACGGCACATTACAGTGAGACCGGGACGCGCGGCGCCTGCTGGTGTTTGGCCTCCTCCTTGAGCTACCAACAAGCCCCAAACTGGCACATGGTTGGCTGTCAAGGGAAAGAAAGAACCGCCATGCAACCAAGACCTGTGGGATGGCAGATGAGTGGTCAACATCGTATCTATTGCTTGCTTGGTGGGTGGTACTAACAAACATGGAGTCTGGGGAGGGTGGTGTGCAACCAAGGGGAAGCGCAATCACTAGAACCCGTACCAGTACGAGCTCCGCCAAGGCTGCATAAATCTCCTAAGACATGACATGGCCTGGCATGGCATGGCAGAGCACCTATTTCCAGCATACGAGTACAAGGTACTCCGTACGTCGACCATCTTTTCAATTGAGGAGCTTCACAATCGCTCATCTCGGGCTTTGAATGTGCCGAACCAAAACTAGCGCGGCTCCATGTCTAGCCTGTTCAAAAAGACGGCTCGAGGGGGGTGTGGTACAGTCCCGGTCCAAAAGTGACGATGCAAGCCCAAATTCCCATACAAATGCCTATATTACAATAATATATAATACGCCACATTTTTATATTATAAAGTAGAAATCTTTTTTAAAAATATACATATTTATAATTTAAAAGTATAATATATATATTAAATTAGTTTTATATAATAAGTAGAAACTATGTACGTTATTATTTAAAATAGGACTTTTTTGGAATTTTTTAACCCACTATCACACTAGTGGGTTAGCGGTTAAAAATCCGGGATTTTAGTGGGAAATACGCTAAACTTTAGTATATTAGCCACTATAAAAAATAGCTTCGTTTTTAAACTACTGTTTAAAAATTAATATAAAATTAAAGAAAAATAATATAATTAAAATAGCTTTATAATAGTAAAATTTAGTTATTTATTTATTCTAATATTTTTATTTTTTATTTTTTTATATTTATTTTATATATTAAATCCGGGCCTTAAAATCTGGACTTTAGTGGGTTTAGTATGAGATTTTTAATCTGCATCGTCACTTTTGGACCACCACTGTAGTACTACCACATGTCTGATGCAAGACGGACGCGGAGTGCGGAGCACACCTACTACTTCTGAATACCTGCTGATACACGCAGAGGCATCTCGAGTGTGCCATTACAAGTCCATCCGAGACAGGCCTTGTCTGCTCCGTATTGTGGTGTCCGATCCATGCAAGCTGCACCTCTGGCAGAAATCGAGTTCTAGACCCCAGTCACGGAGTAATAGTGCAAGCACGGCGCTATATGATATGCGTCAGCACATGTGAGGGGAAAAGAGAGGGAGAGTGGGTATTCAGCTCAATTTTCCCGGGTATAGATCTAAAGGATGAAACGGGGTTGGGACAAGGTACCACGGCTGTGCTTTTTTGACAGCCAGGCGTTACCAGGGCCCTGGTCACCAAGCAGGTATCACACGCACACCCACCCCACGATTTTAAGACTCATCTTAGTAAGAGTGTGGCCCAAGATAGACACAGTATGAACAAGGGAAAGGCGGCTCGACAAGGAACTCCAGAAGCGAGGTTTGGACAGAGACAGAGAGAGAGAGAGAGAGAGAGAGAGAGGCTGAGGCCCGGAACGCGAGGGGGAAGACCTAGACCAGTCTCGCATGCTGATCGTTTCAGCTGGACTGCCAAGGAAGCGCCAGGTGATTTGTGCCACGTCAATACTCCTGTGACAATGGTGCTTGTGGCGTATATCCATCCAATGCGTGGCCGAGATGGAGGCCAGACTATGTGTACTTGGTCCATTACCGTGGCGGACTCCATAGATATGGATTGGTATATAAAGGGCAGAGGTTCGTTCGTTTTTGAGTAACCAACTTGGTCCTACAAACATTTCGACTTGTCGTCTTCAAGCTCTTGTTACACGCTTCACACTTTGATACTACATTTGACACTCTTCGTGCCGCTTATACCACAGCCAAGCTCAACTCACAACATCGTCTTTAGTTCTTTAACAATCAGACAAACAACCTTGTTATCAGAAATGTCTTCTTCTGACAGCCTTCCCCTTACCCCAGTCACCAGCGTTGGCTCGGTCAACTCCCCCTTCGACAGGGTCGTCCCAACGGCGGACCATGCCGCCTCTACGTCCGAGTTTAGCAAAGGAACTTGGAAGCAGCTTGTGGCGAATGCCGACTCCATGTCATTCAATCATGACACAGTCAAGCTGGCCAGCCTGGCAAAGTACGGGCCAAAGCTCCCCGACGAAATGGAGGGAATCACCGAGCTTGCGGGATATGCCAAATGGTATAAATCAGCAGGGGAGCCCCAAGCTTCCATCTACAACGCGATATACGGCACTCGCAATGGCGTCAGGCGACGATGGGACTTGATGACGCTCAAGGCGACCTTCTGTGAGGTATCCAAGCACAGCGGCTTTCGATTCTCGGACAGCGAGTCGAATGGCCTCGCCTTCATGTTCCTCGCTTGGGCCTACATCCTGTGTGCGTTTTTACTTGAGCAGCAACAGATACCCATAGTCTATGAGGATCCATACAAGCAATGGGGTAATGGAACCTATGAAGGCGGTGCCTTTTTCTTGGACCTTGGAGACGCTAGCGATGAAGAATATCGCTGGTGGTCAGCCCTTGTCCATCCTGGCCAAGGATGGAGAGCTGCTTATTCTTCGCAGCCGGTATGGGCTATGACTCTTGGGGATCGATTCAAGTTTATCATCCTCAACGAACGCAACGTGCTGCCGTCGGCCAAGGTCAATCCTCCCTCCAGCCGGGAGGCGCTTGCATTCCTTTCTCGGTTCGCTGCCAGGTTCAACCTGGAGAACCAGGTGTCACTCGGACTTGCCATGGCATTGACCATTCCCCTTCACGACAACATGTCCTCGGTCATACAGATCCCGGAGCCGTATCTTACCAAGAAAGATGTGGTGTCTGTGCCCTCTTCCATCATTGACCAAGAGTACCGCAACCTGTCTTACTACATGGTTCTCAGCTCCCATCCTACCTTTATGGCCTCTGCTCTTTGGTCTGTCTTTTGGGAACCTGAAATCGACTGCAACTTGGCCAGCCCCTGGTGCAACGCAATCATTGACGTGATCAAGCCCTTGATTGACAGTCATCGGCTTGAGACGCTGGGCCATGTGCTTGCTCAGAGACGGCCTGGCGTTGCTGCTCTATGGTATGGCCTAGTGGCCTGTGGCAATACAGATGTCATCCAATCCATTATTCCCTACCTCGAGACCTTGCACACTGCGCTGCCCGCAAAACACGTTCCAGAAGTGGCCGTCTGGACCGACACTCCTCAGTCATTCATGGATCTTGCCGGGACTGGCCCTTATTTGCAGGAGAATCGGGTATCTCGCGAAGATTTGTGGCGGCTTCGACACGAGAACTGGAACACCTGGAAGGGCGGCGTTCATTTCCGCCACTTGCCAACCACCCCCTTCCGACCCTTTGGCTCCATTGACGCCGAAGAAGTGGAAGTCATGGTGCGGCCGCAATTGGACCGCCCAAGACACGAATGGATCTATGCCGGCTTCACTTGGACCCTGGACAATGGAGTTGACTTGACCCATGAGCCACGTGTGTTGACCACTACGTGGGCCCGGTTTGAGGCTGAGTCACATATCAACTTGCCCCCAGCTCGCGGGGGTGAGCAAGACATGAACATGGATTACATGGCATCCAAGCAGGCTACCGGCGACATCTTCCGGTGGTCCGCCACGGAAATGGAGGAGAGCGGCAGGCACATCTACTCGCACCCGTGGGTCAACGTAGAGGCACACCTCGCTCTGGTTGAACAGGTAAAGCGCAGGCCCAAAGGGGTGGTGCGCATCTCGGATATGGACAGAGTCAAGGAGTGGGTTGTCAGCAACGGTAAGTGAGCTCCGTCATTACAGGGTGCTACGAATGCTTTCTTGTTCATAGACTGACCCGTCATCTACTGCTTAGAAGCGGCCGATGAAGAGATGACTGGCATCATAGAGGCAAGGAAGCTTGTGTAAAGAAGATGATGCTGCTATTTCATTTCATTCTATTCTTTTCTTTTCTTTGTCTTTCTTTTTTGTTCATGGGTGGCAATGGTCAAGGCAGACTACGGGTATATGGCACATGGATTGATTAGAAAAGCCAGGCAACGACATGATTTGGGACTCTTGAGATGGGAAATTGGGGAAAATGGCGAGCTCCCAGCTACCTAACAAGTCAAGCTGGGACGCTGGAACTGGGGGGGGGGGGAATAAGGAACATTTGGGCATGGGATAAGGGAGCTAGGATAAAAAGGTCTAGGGGCAAGTGTGTATTTCGTAATTCTTGGTAGTTGGTAATTACTAGTCCTCTCATTCACTAGCTTGGCTGCCTCGTCTAAATGGAATGAATGAAAGCTGTGCAAGCTTTGCATAGCTAGGTATGTTGAAAGCGATCCTGATAGGCTTACACTGCGTCCAGGAGAGGAAGTCGAAAGCGAGAAGAGAGCCCCTCGTGGGTTGATGGGCCAGTTGAGAGGTGCCTAGAGCAGCAAAGAGAGTTCATTGGCCAGTTGGGAGGTGCCTGCCTAGTAATTGAGAAAAGAGACAACAATTTAAACCCAATCACGACCCGGCATGGTACGTATGAAAAACTCCCAGTCGAAAGGGCTTATCAAGCAATGGTTTCCCCTAAGACAACGGAAGCAGCCCAGATTAGCTCCAGGCGCGATGTGCCGCAGCGGGGTCAAGCAAGTGAGTGCGTTGGCGCTCTTTTTCTTTTTTCTTTTTCCTTTGTAGCACTATGTACTCGTGCTTATGCGAGCTTTAGCCGTGCCGTGTGCCAGCCAGCAAGAAAGAGGGCATCAATATAACAGGCCGCCACTGTACGAGCACGAAATGATTGGCCGCACAAGCCACCACACCAGCAGCAGCCGGACAGCCTGTTTTTTGCGACACGGCATGTATGAGTTATTCCTTCATTATGCGGCACTTGTTTGCTCTTGCGTTCCAGTCCTTTTTTTTTTTCTTTGACAGTCGGGCTTCCTCCCCAGGTATTTATTTGCAGAGGTACCTGAGTTGCTGAGTGGGCAAAGCTTCCACCAAGGTACTACGGAAGGTACCGCAGTACAGCAGATACTCCGCTGAGGGGCAGGCTAATGCAGGTCGCCTACGGGGTACTTGCCGCCTCATGTGCCTGCCCTGTGATCGGTGTGCGAGGAGGTACTCGTCGTAAATGAGGCATGGAAGCTGGAATGGATGGAGGTGGCTGCCTTGTTGCTTTTGCCGCACGCCCCCAAGTCATGTCATGTCACCTCGAGGCAAGGGAGAACATCAGGCTTCAATCACCTGAATCCCTGAATCCTAGTGGTCACCGCAGGGGAGGTGTGTGCTCTCAGCACCACTGCTCTCTTGACTCTTGACTCTTGCCTTTTACCTACTATACTGCCTACCTAGTAGTACCTAATTTAGCACTCTGGTCCTCCCCCGCAGACGCAACAGACGCAAGTACCTGGGTTGGTCCTACCTGGGTTGGTACTTGACCCCATGGTGCACGGGACGGGGTGGATCCCCCGGCGCGGCTAATGGTCCAGATCCGGCCCCGCCCAGCCCCAATCACTGCCGGAAGGCCCAATCCAGCTCACCTCCTTGCATCAAATCCTCCTCTCGAGCTGCACCTGCTGTGAGCCAATTTTGTTCCCATTACATCTTACCAAGTTCCTGGTACTTGGGATTGCCAGGGAGTACCACTATGAGACAGCAAGTACTGGTACCTAGTACTTGGCGAGGCGGGAGGGGGGGGGGGGCGTCGTGAGGAGGTGGCG
>MDJU01000456.1:0-25947 GCA_001721665.1 Trichoderma pleuroti
CGTCGATCTGCTTACCTGGTTCGATTCGTGCTCTCTCTCTCTCTCTCTCTCTCTCTCTCTCTTCTGTGTGATGTGTATGTGTGCATGTATCCCACAATCTCTTTCGAGACACACACGTATAAAGAGTCGGTTCCTTCGTACAACAATCCTCATCAAAAGCCTCCACCAGATCCTCGCCGTCTCTCATCACCTTGTTATCAGCAGCATCATATTGCCCCCCTTTTCATCTGTCTTTTTGAAGTACGCCCTTTGCTCAATCCAATGATGCGGATCAAGATAGACAGCCTGCTTGACAATCGTCCCGAAGACACCACGTCTTGTGATCGTCAAGACACCATGTCTTGTGATCGTCAAGACACCTCGTCTGATAATCGTCCCGAAGACACCACGTCTAATAATCGTCCCGAAGACACCATGTCTTGTGATCTTGAAGACACCACGTCTCACAATCCTGAAGACGCTTGGGTTACTGATTATTCTTCTCTCAAACCGCCTCGCAATCGTCGTCCCAAAAAAAGAAGGCGCCCCAATCCGCGTCCCAGAATCAGCCCTCCTGAAAACACCACGGCTCCCCATCGTTCGCTAGAGTTTTACGCGCCTCAAACTTCCAGCAACAACCAGCTCCTCGCCGCATTCGAAAACGACTGTCGTGTCTGCAACAACTTCAAGTTCAATGAAGACTTTGAACGAGTGCACGCCTTGGAGGCCCGTCGCACCGCGCGCACCCGAATCCGCGGCACCCCTGAATTCTACATTATCGAAATCTTCACAAACCACCTCCTCCGTGATGGCAAGAATGTCGATGATGATGATGCCAACGGCCTGCCGGGTGGCATGAAGATCCTTGACGCCGACAGGCTCCTTGACTGCTCATACTGCAAACTTATATTCGATGCTCTCAATGAATTCTTCAAAAATAGCACCGTGGACTGGAGAAAGGATGCTCGTGAGAGCCCTACCCTCATTGTCCAAGTCAAGGTCCGACCTGGCCATCCCCTGATTCTGAGTTGCGCCACGGCCTTTATCGTTCACCACGACTTCACTCTTGTTCGAGCCGACCTTGAAGTCACCATCCCAGATCGGGGCGCCTTGACCGAGTCCGACTTTCCCTCCGCGGAGCTGACAGTCCCGGAAGAAGATGACTCGCACAAGCACCGTGCCAGTGAAGGCTTCTTTCGATACTGGTTCCGAGGCTGCTCGGGCCACAGGGACGCCACGGAGCAATGCTACACCACCCCCAACCGGTTGCTGTACATTGACTGTGACAACGATGAAGTCGTGCTGTGGGAGCATCTGTCCAGCCCGCCCGGGCTTCCAGACGTTCCGGATCCAGTAGAGTACGCGACCTTGAGCCATACTTGGCTCAACACCGACGCAGAGGTTCCCAAGCTCCTCACGTCCAACATAGACGCTTGGAAGGACGGCCAGACGATTTCCAGCCTGCCGGCAGCCATTAGAGACGCCATCAGGGTCGCCCACCTCAACGACATTCATTTCCTCTTCATCGACTCCATGTGCATCATCCAAAACAGCTTCGAGGACCAAAGAGTGCAAGGCCCCATGGTGGGCCACTACTTTCGGGATTCCATCCTGACCATTGTCGCGGCCTCTGCTGTTTCGCCCAATGACGCCTTTCTCCATCCTCCAAAGAAGGACTGGGTCACCAAGCAGCTTCCGTTTGTCGCTCCAAGCGGTGCCCAAGTCACCATGACACTGCGCAAAAAGTACTCCCGCCCAGAGACTCCCTTTGATACCCTCGACAAGGCGTCGCATATCATTGGCGTCGTTCCCGGGTCGTTTCGACGAACCGGCCCGCTCTATGGGCGGCACTGGTGCCTCAACGAAGGCCTCATGGGCACTCGCGTCATTCATTTCACGTCGGGAGGCATCATGGGCCAGTGCAGACGCCATAACTGCACTCGCGAACGAGTGACCAAGTATAAGAGGGGTGAATGGTCTCAAGGGATGCCGGAGCGATACGAGGTGCGCGACGCGTCACAATTGTGGTTACACGCTGTCGAATTCCACACGTCGTGCAAGTTGCTTCGCGGGGAAGATAGGCTCTCCAAGTTGTCCTCCTTGGCCTCCACGTCCGACATGGGCATTCAAGACCGGTATGTCGCAGGCCTTTGGTGTAATAGCATGACCATGGGTCTGCTGTGGGAAGTGAGCCTGAGCCCATCACAGACTAACACCAACGTGACCAAGATAACCTTTCCATTCGACAAGCAAAAGGCGCCGTCCTTCTCCTGGGCCTCTGTTGACGCTCCGGTTGTGTGGCGAGACAATTACTGGACTTGCAGAGACGAGGCAAGGCTGGTTGGATGTGGCAGCATCCCAACGGATCCCAATGACCCCTGTGGTGGCGTCGATGGGGCTTGGATCCGCATGGAAGGCATCATGTTCAAGTGTGAAATCAGCCAGACGCTCGAGGGTGCTGGAGGACGTCGCTTCCAGTATGCCTACTTTCGTGGCAAGGAGGACGACCGCATCAAGGCATATCCTTTTGTTGGAGATGGTGCACTTGCCACGGTCCAGGCCGCAGGGGCCGCGGACCGGCAGCGCACAAGACATGTTACCAAGCTTGAACGGCGCTTGATCAAAAAGGGGTATCTCAAGGACAGAGATGTAAACCCTCTCCATACACGTGCATTCTTGACGCGCAACATGAGCGAGTTTAAGCCGAATGTGGTGGGGCGCAAAACAACTAGGGGAATGGCGTTTATACTCTGCATCAGACAAAGAGGAGATTATGACGAGGATCGTAAAGGAGTCGTGTACGATAGGTGGGATGGGTTGGTGTTGACGCGGTCGATGAGGTATCCTGAAGCCTTTGAGCGGATCGGCTGCATCAGAGGTGTGTCCAGCACGTTGCTTGATTTTGGGGAACAGCTTTTTCGCGCCACAATAGTGTAGTGCCGTCTAGGTGCAAAAGACTGGTGTCTCGGTTTTCCTAGGAGTTTGTTTGTTAGTGTCTTGGTTGACTAGGAATATATGCAAAGTCGGATTTCCCTCGTGTGTCTTGTCATTCTTTCGCTTCATGGAGTGTTGATTTTTCTGAGAGGTATGGTGACAGAGGAGAAAAAAAAAAGAGAGGAGCCAGAGAGGAACAGGGACATTTGGGGACATGGAAGAGGTGCTGGGAGAATTGAATACGAAGAGTGAGAGAAGAGGAATGAGAGTGGAATTGGTTTTTTTCATCTTTCCGTTCTGTTTCGTCTCTCTCTCTCTCTTCATCTTTGGAAGCGTAGGAGGAGGTTGGAGGAAGAAGCAAAGAGAAAATACCAAACTGCCCGTTTTTTTCATCCCTTGTCACTAATGTTTAATACTCTCTTTTTTGTTTTAGATGGGTAGATGGCTTTGTCGAATTTGAGCGTCATCCCCGGACATTCGTTGCCTCTGTAAGCTGTAGGTTGCGCGGTGTGTGAGCGTAGAGAGTGCAATGTGCGAGCGGTGGATGAGGATGTAGAGAAGAAATCGAAACGGTCAGTACATTGGCTTGAGATTCAACTATGGCATCGTCAATACTCACTGGCGGAGGATGAAGCTGATGTATCCAACAAGAAGTGGAGAGGAGAAGAGTAGAGGAGAGCAGAGGAGTAAAGGAGAGCAGAGGAGTAAAGGAGAGCAGAGGAGTAAAGGAGAGCAGAGGAGTAAAGGAGAGCAGAGGAGCAGAAGACCAGAAGACCAGAAGACCAGAAGACCAAAGTAGAGGAGCAGAGGAGAGTAAAGGAGTAAAAGAAAGAAAAGGAGTAGAGGAGAGTAGAGGAGTAAAGGAGAGTAGAGGAGTAAAAGAAAGAAAAGGAGTAGAGGAGAGTAGAGGAGCAGAGAAGAGGAGAGGAGAGTAGAGTAGAAGAGGAGAGAAGAAGAGGGGTAGAGGGGAAGGGGGAAGAGGAAAAGAGATGGAGATTGTTGGGGATGAAGAATGTGAGAGGCTCCTTCCGATCAAGATGTTGCACGGCATTCTGCAAGACGACATGACGTTGTGTTCTCCCAATCGAGAAGGCACCTCGTTTATCGGCTCATGAGAAGGAAGGATCAGTGACCGCAAACTCGCAGAAATCTCGATGGATTGTTTTTGATATTGGAAGTGCATTTGCGGCGAGATGTACAATGCTTTGGAGCAAATCAGAAATCCCATGCAGTCATGATGCACGACAAGTCACGAAGCCGAAAACGCTTCTCCTCCTTCATCTCATGTACATTGCTTCGTCATTTTATATACACCCCGCTCTTTGTTATACCTGGAAGTCATATACTCTTCCCAATATCAATATTGATTCTTTCTCAATCTTCTTCTTCGGTCCCCAAATCTACGAGTTGGACGTGGGGAGCACTCCCGTCAGGCCACCGCCCAGATACAGCGATCCAATGTCCGTCAGCCGTCCGGCATTGTTCAAAAACGTCGCATTGGGCCCGACATTGCTAACGTTGGACCGGAAGGCGCCAAAGTAGCTGTACCGCTCCAGGTTGCTCAGGCCGTCCATGTAGTTTGCGCTGGTGTTGAAGAACTGCTGCGTCGCGGCCAGGGGCTGGTTGGCATAGGCGTATTCCGTCACCCAGAGCTTCTTGCCGGGGAATCTATTTCATTTGACAAGTTAGTCATTGTTACCCCTCATTGCTAATGGTTTGCAGTATCCGGGAAAGCTTACGCCGCAGAGTATTCGCCAATGTGGCTCGCCAACCCCTCAAAGTTGTCATACCAGTGCAACGAGACGAAATCATACGGGCAATCCCTCCCAAGGAGCTGAGTACAGTTTCCAAAGAACTGATGAAGCCAATCGAGTCCTGAAGGGCTCCCAGTACAGGCTGGTGCGCCGATGCGAACCCCACGTTGTTGTAGAGGAATGAAGTTGGCGATCCAGGCCAGAGCAGCATTGTGTGGTAGCACATCGCTGCCACCCCAGGAAGACGGAGCGTCGGGCTCGTTGAAGCTCATGACGTGGGAAATATTGGTACCGCTGTTGATGAGATTGATAACGCTGTCTCGGAAAGCAAAGTCCTGGGAAGGGTTCGGTCCCACTCCCCACATCATGGGCACAAACTCAAACTTGGACTGCGGGATGGAGGCGTAGTCGGAGCTGGGCAGGTTGCCATAGTTGTAGTACCACGTCAGGTCGGAGCCCGTCTTGACCCAGATGGAGTTGTCCTGCAGGGTGGTCGAGTTGGGAATGAAGATGAGACCGCGCTTTGCGGACGGAGCGGCGGCGGCGAGGAGAGGCGAGAGCAGCACGCCGGCGGTGGCGAGGAAGCGCATGGCCATTGTTGCGGGAGACTCGAGGATGCTGGCGGCAGCAGGATGGGGAATGAATCAAGAAGGGGACTGGAGGGAATGAGAAGAAGAGAAGGGGACTGGAGAGAAGGAGAAGAAGAGTGTAAGTGACGGTGTACGTGAAGAGGAAGAGGAGAAGGGTCTGCTGACTGGAAAGCGAGAAACCTCGGATGATGCAGTCTCTCTGTACTCGTATCCTCTCTATCCTGGGCACTCTAGCCGTCTCCATGTCCAGGTTTATATACTCGAAATGCCATTGAATTGTTGAGGTTGCTGACCAAGAAGAACAAGAATAGCTCTCGTTGGCTCTGCCGAACCCGGTCCCAATCCCCCTGTTCGTCTTGCGTGGACTCGTTCCGGGTTCATGAGCAAGTGAGCATGCCATGGTGCCGGGGGCTCTCTGTGGCCATGGCAAAGGAGTTTGAAACGGCCAAACAAACTCTCGTGTCAAGGCCAACTACCCAACAGCTTATCCGCAGACCCCCCGTTGATGGAGCGCGGCACATCTCGCACTATCGGACCGAGTATTCGGGAGCTGGCTCCTCTCTCATCGTACTATAGCACGACTAGTACCCCTTCTCTTTCCCGCCTCTGCTTCTCTTTTGAAGTATCGGGCCCGAGACTCCCCGAGAGAGTTTGTACGTCTCCTGCGTCATGATGGCCGAGAACACATCTGCTTCGCGCAATGGTTAGGGCCGAAAGAAGAAGCAGAGGATCAAGGACAAAGCAGAAACCAACTGTGCATATGGATTCGGCCCTTAGTCGCGCAATTGGACCCGACGGGCCCTCGCCAGCGTGTTTTCAAGCTTCCTGCTCAAGGTTAGCATGGCTTCATTGACACGACCGGGGGTACGACGACCCATGCGGGTGTGCTGGGTGCAGTGGTCTGTTGGATCTCACTCTGGCGATGAGGGAGAGGAATGAATGATGTGATGCTCGACGCATTGCAGCACAGCAAACAACCACCTCGCCTCTTGTTCATGCTTGGGGTCTGGGGGTCGCCAACATGCCGCAGTGCCGGACGGGGGATGACTCTTTCCTCCCAGGTGGACGCGACGCTGCTCTGCTGCGTATGGCTTGCCCGGGTTGCTCCTGCTCTGCTCTACTCCCTTGCAGCGTGTGTATGGCTTGCCCGGTTGCTCCTGCCCGGTCTGATCCACGGCGCAACCACGCACTGCCGGCTGCCCTCCCCGCATTCTCCGGCACATGCACTCGAGCCCGGGGTGCGTCAAAGGATGCAGCACACGCTCTTAGGACCCATTGCAACGCATACGCACGCAATCCGTTGGAGCGCTTCTTCTTTTACCTTTTCATTCGGGGAGATGCGATGCACGACAGGCGCATGAGCGGCCGGCCCGATGCCAAAGAAAAGGAACCCGAGGAAAAAAAGAAAAGAGGCTAGGGCGGGTAGGTGGCATTGGAGTGCCTTGTTTGGGGCCGGGTAAGCAGGCAAGGCAACCTTGCTTGAAACATGAATTTCTCTAAAAGGCTTCTACGGAGGGCTCCCTGCCTTGCCAAGCCCATCCCGCCCCAGGCTGCATGACCGGGCTGCTTCTTCTCCTGACTTTTTTTTTATCCAACTTGAGAGAAATACAGCCCCCCAAAGAAAATAACATGCAAAGAAGAAGGGCGACAAAGGAAAAGAGCTGGGAAAAGAGGAAAGAAGAGAATTGCGTCCAGAATTGGTTCATAAAAAATAAGCACTTGTCAAAAAAGGCGTAAATAGCCAAACAGGGGAGAGAAAGGAAAGCGATGGTGAATCAAAAAGTACAAGAATAAGGACATTGACACGGGAGAAGAAGAAGACAACTTGAGACTGAGAAGACAGAAAAGACAGAAAAAGAAGAAACACCACTTGGAACCGCATGACTGGGAGCATTGATTCAAGTCTATCCAAGATTGCATGCTCTACATATCCGGAACCAAAAAAACAAGACAAGACAAGGTGGTAGTAGTAGTAGTGGTAGTAGTCGTAACTATCGGCCTCTAATGGCCGACTCGATCTCTCCTGCGAGATCCTATGTACATACATGAGAAAAAATGAATAAAGAGCAAGCAGGCAGCAATAATAATAAAAAAAGCCTTCTAGAGGTGCTCGCTCCTTCAAACAGGTACTCCCCCCTTTCAAGCAGCCAAAGACAATGATCAAAAGGTTCAGCCCTTCTTATATAAACGCCCTTTACACGCATCGCATCGCATCGCGTCGCATCCATCGCCGTAACAGAGTCAACCCGCCCACTCCTTTTCTGCCACACCATTGACGAAAGATTGCTCTTCAAAATACATCGACGGCAGCCGGCACACATATACACACTTGGCTGCTGCTGCTGCTGTAATGTTACGCGCGCATCAGGTTTGACCTAAATCTCTTTCGTGAGATTCGCGCGATCAATTATAAATAGACAAATCAAATTCAACGATAAAAGAAAAATAAATGTTGCGTCACTGTAGGTAAATGAGACAGCCGGGATGGAGCTTATTTAGTCGTAACCAGCACCACGCTGCCAGGGGCTATACAGACACGCCAGTTAGTTTGGAACCAAAAAGCTATCGAGTGTAATCATGTCAAGACATACCTTGCGTTGTTTTGTGATCGGTAGCCGCCAGGGCTCGTGGCGCTGCCATACGAGGGCGTACGTCCGATGGGCGACGGTGATTGGCCGTGGCCCAACGATGAGTGAGAGAGCTGATCATTGGCCGGGAAGAGTGGCACGGACGGGTTGACTGGAGATACTGATCGAGCCGGCTGGTAAAAGGGCTGGCTCGTCATGGACTGGGGAGCATACGTCATGGCTGTCGTGTCCGTGGGGTGGCGCACTTCGTTGGACGTAATGGACGACTCCTCGTCGTCGAGCTTATAGCCGGCCTTGTCGCCTCGGGCGGTCACGGCCAGGGCATCCAGTTCGGTGGCGGCGCCGCTGTTGAGCTGCGTCTGCGACTTCATAAAGGACGCTCGGTCGTCTGCCATGAACTGGTACCGGGCATCGGGATTCTTGCGAATGATGGAATAGACGGTCGAGGCAATCACCATGAGCAAGAGCACCAGCGAAAAGATTGCGTTGAGAACAAACAAAATGACGCCCACAACACCAATGGCCAACAGGGGCGCGCCGAACACGTTGGTAAAGATGAGCAAGAAGATGGAGTTGAGAAAGTTGATGACGTAAATGGCAATGTTGAACGAGTTGGTCTTCTTATCCATCCAGGGGCGGAGAACCGACGTGGTAATAAGCATGCCGACCTCGAGGATGATGAAGCCAATGGCCTGGGCGACATTCGTCTTTTGCGCAAAAGCCACAAACATGGCCTTGATGAGGGTGTAGACCAAGATGGGTCCGATAAAGTAGTACGCGGAAGCACGGAATTGCACATAGAGGAAGCCCCATTTGTTGAGAGCCTGGGGATCCGAGAAGAGGATGTAGGCGGGGTTTCCGTGCATATTAATGGACCGGCGCGCAATAATAATCACCTTGCTAGCACCCCAGCAGAGGGCAATGAGTGGGCAAAAGAAGTAAAAGACGGCCAGCACGACCTCGGCGGCGGAATCGACCTGCGTAAACTCCCAAAAGCACAAGATGGAAAGCTGGGGGAGGCCAATGAGGGCAATACGGTACAAGATGCCCTTGAGAACGGTGCGCCAGCCGTTGCGGAACTCGAGGAACTTGTCCGCCTTCATGATGCCCTGCTTGGCTAGGAGTTCGCAGATGCCCTTGAACAGAGTGACGCTGAGCATGGTAAAGATGGCAAAGAGCCAGAAAAAGGTTAGGCCCGTGATGAAGAGGTTGGTCGTTTCAATCTTGGCCTGGAACGCCACGCGCTGGATTCCGTACACAACATAGCCTCCGGATGGGGACAGAATGTTTCCGCTTCGCTTGACGACGTTGACGGCGGCCTCGGGCACCATGGCAAGACCACGGCGGACGAGGGCCTTGCCCATTTCGACGCCGGCATCCAGACCACGCTTCTCGACGGCGACGGACACGTAGCCCAGGGAGGAGAAGAGGGTGGCGGGCGTGCCGCCGGTGGCTCGCTGATACCAGGTGAAGATGCTCTGCATGAAGTTTACGTGAATGATGCCCATGGACCACTGGAAGTTTTGGGTCCACGCTTGGGCAATGGGGGGCAGGCTCACGCCGGTCAGCCCGAGCATGGCTTGGGCTTGGAAGTAGCCAAACAGGGACAGCGAGAGGGCGGCGACGTGGGCGGCCGTGTTGGAGTGGCCGAGGCCGTTGAAGATGGCGGAAGAAACCAAGGCGATGCCGGCAATAATGGCGGTGGCCCACTTGACACCGGTCAAGTTGACCGTCTTGCCGTTGGAGATGGCGGCCGTGACGCACGCAATGCTCTCTCCGGTGCTGGTCAGGTTGATGCGCACTCTCACCATGGCATCGAGGTCGGGGACGGAATAGGCAATGGAGGGAATGTTCTTGGCCGCGGAGGCAGGGACTTCAATGTTGAAGGGAATGTTGAACTTGGCAGCGGCCGTCATGGGGCACATGCCGCCGAGCTTGATGTCGCACGGATCGACGGTGGTCTTGAGAAAGGTGAAGCCATAGGCAGAGGCCTCGACGTCGAACTTGACGTAGCCCTGGACCGAGGACGTGGCCACCAGATGGATCGTGGCCGAGTTGTTGTTTGGCGTGTAGACGACGTTGAAGAAACTGGCCTGGAGACCCGAGTTGTCTTGACAGGTGTTGAGAGAGGTGGACACGAGCATGTTTTCGGCAACGACTGGCAATGGCAAGGCTGCCATTGCGCCCAAGAGGAGCGAGCCGCTCCTTGAGAACCACATTGTGCCGAACGTACTTTTTTGAACGATTGCTCGTGATTTGTTTGTACGGTGGTTGTTGTTGTTGTTTTGTCTCTGGGTGGGGGGCAGAGAGTTGACCTGGAATCAAGGTGAATTTTGTCGGAGATGGGAAAAGAAGAGATGCGCAATCAGAGAGCCGTTTTCGTCCCGCGGAACGTCTCGTATGGATCAAAAAGGTCAACGGAGGAGGGCGAAAGGGGTGTTTTGCGCCGACGAGGATTTGAAGACAATGGTCCGGCCAAAAGGAGTCTTTTTTCTTCTTCTCTCTTCTTTTCAAACTGTATCGATAAGAGTCAGTGTCGCAACGCAGCGACCGACGAAGCTTTGCCTTTCGATTGAGTTTTTTTTTGCGAATCAAGTCGTCGTTTGTTCGAGGTTGTCGGAGCGGGTGTGGTTGTTGGGAGCGATTGGAAGCGCCGTGCCAGGGAAAAAAAGGTCACACGGCGGCAAAAGGAGAAACGAAGGGCGAAAGAAACAAGAAGTCTAAGATGTTTTAAAACGAGAGAAGGAAGCGAGCGAACATGTTTATCGCAAAGGTAAACCGATGGATGGATCTGTCGCCAAATACTCCATCCACACACGATGGAAAAATCTGGGGAGACAAGAAGGAGAAGAAGCGACAGACAATGACAGCGGCCGAGTTCCAGCAGGTGTGGGAAAAAAAAAGAGTGAATGGATGGAGACGGAGAGCGAGCGGTACGAAGAGGGAAAATGGGCGAGAGAGAGCGTGTGGTTGCAGATTGTTACGAGTACGCGTCCATGGGTGGTGGCTGAGTCCCCCGAAGGCGCCGTTTCAGGGCCGTATGAAGGTGGGATCCGCTCGCAGATCGTGCAAAGCAGGTGAAGCGCTTCGTATCGTGCTGCGTCCGACTGGCAGCGGTTGATACGAGCGGCCGTGTTATTACTCGCTACTCCGTGCTCCGTGCTCCGTACTAGCAGATTAAAATAAAATACGGGGCCCTGGGCGTCTCCTGAAAAGAGTAGCGAATTGCACGCTCATTCGACGAGGCGAAACGAGAACTGGGGGGGAGAGGCCAGGGGGGGGGCCATTTTTCTCTCTGCTTCTTCTTCTTGATGTCAGCAAGCGTGGTTGACTAGCAGTTTGCCGGCTCGAGGGGGGGCTTGCGGCCCATACTGTGTGCGCGTGTGTGCCGCAGCCGTCTCGCATTTAAAATGGCGGATCGTCCACTCACTCTTGGCCCTCTTGGCTTTTTTTTGCGGGAGGGATTTTGGGCATTTGTGGTGGGTGAGAGTGAGAGATGGTTGAAGGAGGAGGAGAGGATGAAGGATGAAGAGCTGAGAGAAGAAAATGATGAAAAGGCGAGAGACTTCTTTTTCCTGGGCTCTTTCCAATTGCTCTACACAGAGAGGCAGTCGCAGACAACATAGCGAGGCAATTTGCAATGCGCCTGCCCTCTTTTGCATTGTGCAGCACTGGCTTGCCCTTGTCACAGTAAGAGGACGGGTACAAGCACAGGTACCAGCACAGGTACCGGCACAGGTACCGGCACAGCTGGGCCAATCACAGCCTCCGAGTCTGCTATTAGTCTCCACCTGCGCCATTCATGCATCGCCTCAACGGTGCCAATTAGTGACTGACGCGACATGCCATTTGATGCCAAATGCTGCATCGCCTCTCTTCCAATACGGGAGCGATTTATTTCGTATCTGCACGTGTCTGCGCTGCACATGTGCCGTATCGTATTGCAATAGTTCTCGTACATGGGAATACCCAACACAATGTCACGATGCAACTTTAAGCGGCATTAATGCTCCATGAAGGTGTTGCTGATGCGATATTCTCATTAGCAGTAATTCCCGCGTAGTATTTTTTTGGGGCATTTTAGATTGATACATGTCTATTTCTTGTATTTCTTCTCTTTACCTCTTTTCCGCCTCAGCCACTCCCCCCAAACCTTCCCTCATTTGGACTTGAGCGCAGGTAGCGTTCAACAGCCGCAAGCCCCAAAACCAGTAGCGCGCAGATCAAAAATAGAGCCAGATAGTACCTGTCTGACAGGCTGAGGAGGCTATTCCTTGACTAGAAATTGGATTGGCTTTTTAGCATTTGATCGGGAGATGGACGTGCTCGTATCAGGGTAGGCAGCTCAGGGACCAGGCAAGTATACTGACACTGTAATAAGCGTGGCTGGTGTAAGGCTGAAGCTGTGCCCTCGCGTGATGCAAGTGCTCCGAGACATTTGCCACGAGGGCATTCTGAACATTTGGGAGGGTCAGAGAGAAGATTATATTTTTCGAGGCCATTGGAAAGAAGAATGGAAGCGGGAATGTGTCTGGAATACCGGCACAGATAAAAAGAGTGTTTGATGCGGTGAGCGTGGGTGGTGGAAGATTGCGATCCAATTGAATTCTGACTGCCCAAGTGAAAACTGACGAGCAACTGTTGTTTCTTTTTCTTCAAAAAGTATTGATACAATTTCACAATCACTACGCAAAGGAGATTCTGGACATGGCCTTTGGAACTCATTCTATTTTCTAGGTAGTCATCAATACGTCGCCAGGGGAGGCCATTCCCCCCAATGTCAACCACACGTCTCTCAAGATGCCTCGAGGGCCATCTGTCCAATGCCCGGGGCGAAATTACTTTGTAGGTTAGGTGGCAGTAAGAAAACATGCGTGTTTACATGGAAAGCGGCATGTCTGCCCAATCCGTGGTTAGCCAGTCATGCTGCATGGTAAGCACACACGGATCGGAGTCTTTTGATTGACGGGGTAATTCGGCTGTGACGGAACACCTATGGTATGTATTAAGCATTTGGTGATGCGATGCAAATTGGGAACTGTCAATTCTTGGGATGCTACTCCGTACTGTGACAGGTAGCACTGCGAGATGCTAAGTGACGATGATTACGGTCATGGTGGCTCTATTTGGGGTGCAAAATACATGCATTACATACACGTAACCACTCTGTGTCTACGGAGTCTTGTTTATTATTAACATGTCTAGATCTACTTATTTCGCTACTTGTACTCATTCCAAATACTACAATACACAAATATTCATCTATACTTTGCATCATGATGTAACCCCAGCCATCTCACAAGCCATCGTCTCGGACTGAGCACGGCAAGTTGTAGCCCCGAGTCCGTGAGTGAGTGACACGGACATTGATGAGATTCAGACAGTCTCAGGTCTTGCACTTTGACAAATACCAAAAAACAAGGAAATGGCAGGGCGAGAGCCCGAAACTTTTCGGACTCTCAGCATTGCGAGGAAGAAGGGGAAGATGAAAAAATCCACCCGACTATTGTCTGCCCTTGACTGAGACACGCGCCCAAGGCGTTTGAACATGGGAAACACAATGCTTCGCCGCCGGGCCAGCCTGGAGGTTTTTTGCTGCTTACCGCCGATCATGCGAGACATGCAGGCGACAACTCTCGGGCTGTCCTACAATGACGGCCGATTTCGCCCAATGTTGGACGGCAGCTGTACCCTTCCCGGTAGCTTGCCGCCGGCGTGATGAGACATGGGGGGGCCGACGGTCTTTCGGTGTTTCGGCCTGGGTCAATGGTGACGCTTCATCCTGTGGCATTCAAAGGGAAGCATCATCAAATTGAGTGAGACATGCTCGAGAGTTGGTCCTTTTCATCACATTGAGCGAGACATGCTCAAAAAGTTGGTCCTTCTCATCACATCAATTTCCACCGCTCACCGCCAGCCTCACGAGATGGGGGGCCGATATTCTTCGGATTTCGTATCATGGCGAATGGCAGAGCTTCATGTCATGGCTCCCAACTGAGACACGCATCGTTCGAACTCGAAGCAAAGGGATGTTCTTACCGAAGAATTGTGGTGCTTACCGCTGACCTCGTGAGACACATGCGGCTGAAGTTGTTCGGGGATGGTCCCATCGACCAGTAAAATCGCTTCGCGTTCGAACAAGAGGAGGCTTTTGGTCTGTCCGAAAGCTTTCGGGGTGGAGGAGGCTTGTCTCACGTTCATTTCCATTTGGCATCACCAGTTAAATAGTGGCAGGAGACTATTGCTTTTGTGCGCGGAAAGTGACGGCATCTGTCTCACCGGCCGATTACCGACCAGATTTCGCAGCTTCTTCTCCACCCCGAAAAAAAGATGCGCTCCGTGTCTCGCTCCACGAAACTACAAAGGAGAAATGAGACGTGGCTCCACCCCGAGATATTTCGGACTGCGAATGATGTTACTGTTGATCGCGAGGAAAAGAGACGAGCCTCCCCACCCCGAAGACTTTCGGCCTCGCAGATCGCTCTGTGATATCAGAGACATGGCTCCACCCCGAAAGATTCGGACTGCGAAAATAGTAGTCTAGACCTTTTGATGGCAAGACACTGTCACCCCACCCCGAATTATACTACCGGGCTGCCTACTCCATTGAATGTGCTCTTCCTGACAGCGGGACTATGAGACACCGAGACAATGCCTCTCCACCCCGAAGCATTTCGGACTCGTCAAGATGGCCCTCTTAGTCAGAAAAGGCAACATGAGACATGGAGGCAATGCCACTCCACTTCGTACACCGGAGAGATTTCGGACGGCCAAGATGTTACACAAGACATTGCTTCCCCACCCCGAATATCTCGGACCTCGAAAGATGCGCAGAAAGCAGTGATGAGACATGGACCAAGATTGAAGCTCTGTCCCAAAGTGGTTCGAGCTGCCTAAAACCAGACGGATGCTCTTCACAAGACAATGGCTGGCTCCCCGCCCCGAATTCTTTCGGACTGCTCAGGGCGCTGTAGTATCACAGAAACGAGTATGAGACATGATCCGTCACTTGACGCCGACATGTTTCACATTCTTCAAAATGATCCTCCGGCACGCCGGCCCTGCTGATCCCTGTTCGGCCTGCCGCCGCCCCATGAGACCAAGATCCGCCCCGAATATCTTCGGACAGCGGGTTGAGGGGGAAAATGTCGGTGATAGGAAAGAAGAAGAAAAAAGTGTCTCGGCATTTTGCTATCCGTCTGCTGTGAACTCTACGAGTACAACATTCATCTAGGTACTCTGTACGGAGTAGATCGTGGGGGAATCCATTGGCTGCGGGGAAGAAGCCGTAAACAGTCGCTGTTTTACGTGCGTTGCGTAACTGCACCTCCGTGTTCCCCGCGCAAGAGTGTGCTACGGGTGACATGTTGGATTGTACTAATGTATAACACGGGGTAGATGAACTAGAGATGCTGTGAAATCCAAATTCTCTTGGCAGATGCGATGAGGCGAATTTTTGACAGGCTGGATGGATGGTGGCAGAGAGCGGTGTGCGAGTTGACCACTATAGATGGAGGACATGTAGCCTTGGCACTGGGGGATGCCATGTTTGAATGTTTGAATGCCAACCCCAGCTTTTCGATGCCAAAGTCGGCGTCCCATTTCAACACGACCAACTTGGCTGCTTGCTAATTGCTTTTCAAAACCACTCTTGATAATGATGCTCTCTATCAAAGCTTCGCCGTCGTAGACCAGATGGTCACTGTTGATGATGATGCTCTCTACCAAGGCTTCACCGTTGTAGACCAGACAGTCACTCAGCTCCATCCCATCCCATCCTATCCTATCCCATCTACTCGGAATGTCATCGTTTCTACCCTACAAACTATTGATGCAATTCTCATGCAGAGCGCATGCCCAGCATTCTCGGTCAACATTGTGCAAGAGCCCAACCACGCCCAAGCGCGGAAGGCAGCCTATCAAAGACACTCATTTCCTCCCTATGGCCTTGAAGCCGCAGTAAACTCCGGTCTGGGCCACTTCCAAATGCACCACCTGCATGCCTCGTTCTTGTATAGCCCCCAACTATGCACTCGCCTCATCCATCACCGCCACCGCTCGCAATAATGTTTCAGACCTGGGCCGCCGGGCAGGCAGCAGCCTCAAGCGTCACCATGGACATGTCCCGCTCGTGACAATTCCTTCTTTTTGCTTCTTTTCTTTGCTTTTTCCTGTCATGCGGATGGATTGGTAAGCCGAGACAGCGCAGAGGCAGCGCAAGTCTCATGCCGCCTTAATTAATGCAGCCCTCTCCCTTACATATATTCCCCCACCTAGTCTGCCTCTGTGCCGTGTTTGTTGTTTCTTTTTCCTTCAGCTTCGCCTCTGGACGCGTCCCCTTAATATCAGGACGAGCGCTGATACGCTCGCCAGCTGCCGCGTGAGGCTGGGATGCTGGGGCGCGATGCTGGGACGCTGGCCAATGGATGCGAGACCACGTCTCAGGTCTCCTATTTCGTACATGATTAGATTGGGTTTCGCGGGTCGAGGGCCCCCAGGATGAGTCTCTCGCAGGTCGAGGACCTCTGGGATGAGTCTATTGCGGGTCGAAAGTCTCTGGGATGAGTCTGTTGCGGGTCGAAAGTCTCTGGGGTGAGTCCATCGCGGCGATCGAGCCTCCAGACTTATGAGAGGTTCCTGCTCTTGTCACGTACGCTCAGGCATCTACTTTGTTTGCTTGGTGCTTTCAGGATGGGAAGCATCTACTTTGTTAGCTTCGAAGCATCTTTGTTAGCTTGGTACTTTTCAGGATGCGATTGGCAAGTGGATGGCGATGGGTACCAAGCAAACAAGGCAGATGCTGGCGGAGTGTACGAGTACGGCAGTCCTCGATCGGCGTCAGCCGCCGGGTGTCTGCCGATCGGGCTGGCAAGGATCGCGGGGCTCCTCCAGGCAATGGTCGCGTCAACCCCCCCCCCCCTGGCCGCAGCTGAAGCCATCATGTAAGTGAGCCTGCAGGGTCACCGGCGGAGCTGGAGCCATCATGTACGTGAGCCTGCAGGTGACCCTGTAGCCTAGAATGTACCCGTCAGAAAGTGCGTGCTTGTAGTAAGTCGACCAGTAACTCACCTCAGCTGGCAAGAGAGAGCTCACTCGGACGGGTGGGCGGTCCATCTTGCATCTCGGGGTGCAAGTTTGTCTATATAAACCCAGCTTCCTCCCGTCCTCGTGGCCTCGTTCTCTCTCTCTCTCACCACCACCGTTCGAAGCACATCACACTCCTTCAAGCTCCAAGTTCCAAGTTTTTCTCCCCCTCGGGGGCACCCTCATCCTCACTCTGGGCGTTGACAAACACTTCTTCCATCGGTCGTCAGCAATGTCGTCTCCGTGTCAGGGGAGCCAGACGCTCGGAGAGTGCCAGAGATCCAGTCACTCGTTGTACATTTCCAGCTCTCTCTGGCAGAGGCACTGCAGGGTGTCATGTACATAGTCGAGTCGGTACTCCAAGCTCCCATGGCCAAAAGACCTGGCTAACACTCTTCTCCAACCAGTGCCGCTCCACTACAGATACATGCCCGATAAAATCCAACAAAAACACAAAAAAACATTGCTCCAACAAACGGGCATGTTGGAAACAGAAAACCACAAAAAAAGATTTCACAGAAACAAAAGGTAAAAAGCATCTATCAAGCCGGAAAAAACCACCAAAACAATACTGGATGGCATGCCCTGCTCAACAATGAGGCCCACGGGCCACAGTCATTGTGGCAACTTCAGCAGGGCATGCACGGAGGAACACGGTTGCAAATATGCGTTTGGATCTTGTCCGTCCGACGCATAGCCCCTTTTGGGAGAATCCACGGACTCTTCATCTTTCTCTCGTGCTCCCGAAAGGGGCCAGCAGCATATACCGAGACCTTGTCGCCAAGGGTTGTTGGAGACATTTCTCCCCTGTTTTTTTGGCAAGGCCTCGACATGCCCGACTTGCAACTTGGGTATTTCTTTCTTGGGTCTTATGACGCCGTTGTTTCAGAACACTGCCCGCACCTGGGTGCGCAACTCTGTTAGGTCGGGCGTTGTAAGGATGGATTGGCTCACCATGTCAATCACTGAGCCTTTCCATCGAAACCTGCCGTGACTGGGTGAAGGAGTCCAGCACGATAGAATGGAGGAGAGACATTGGGAATGGGAAACGGTAATTGGGACTTTTTGGGATGGGAGGACTGGGAACTGGGACTTTGGGAACTGGGAAACACTGGCGGGGGAGGAATTGGGGCTGGGACTGGGACTGGGACTGGGATTGGGATTGGGATTGGGACCCTTTATAGAGCGGAGGATCATGGCTTGGACGTGTGGGGGAAATGGTGGAGGAGGTTTGGGAAAAAACACTTTTCACCTCGTGAGAAGAATCTTGGGGCCGCACACCATCAGATGAACCTGCGGGTTTGGGCAAGAGCGCGGTATGCGGCCCCTGCCCAAGAAAAATTGGTCCTCGGGGCCCTCCTGCGGGGTGGAGGAATTACCATGGCACAAAGGTCGGGACGGATTGGGATTGGGATGGGATAGGGCTGGGTAATGGCAATGGGCTTGGACTTGGGCACTGGGAGGAAGGAAAGAGGAGGAAATTGGGATTTTGTAAATAGGGATGGACACTGGGATGGGATGGTAGAATCGCAGCCATGGTACAGGAGGGCCCCGTTTGAAATGGAAATTTCCACTTGACCAACCTTTTTGTGTGTCTGTGACAAAGTGATGCGAGCCGGTAATCTTGCACGACTCTTCCATCACGACAGCAATGCTTCTGGATCATCCTGGGTGTCTTGGACTGAATGATGAATGGTGCTGGCAGAGGCTGCTGCACAATCCCTCACTTGCTCACTTGCTCACTTGCTCGCCCTCGCCATTCTGCGTGTGCGTGTAGCAGCGCGGGATCCATGCCAGTGCCTGGACTCCCATGTCTTGTCACGGTCGCAGCTCGAAAGACGTTGCAACGCGGTGGATGTGCAGAGGCCAGCAGATTCCGACTGGACATGTTTGCAGCACGGGCAAATTCTGGAAAAAAGCAAAAGACGATGGACATGAGAGCAGAAAGTAAAGGGGAAAAACACATGAGGTCAATGGCCCAGGAATCTGCAAACACAAGGACATGGCGGCTCAGCTGCCCATCGGAAACATCATGTACGGGAGAGGAAACACAAAATCGTCCATTCATCACATTACTACCATGGCTATCAACTCTCATCGCATCAATTGATTGTTACATGCATAAAGACAGAGATACTAATACAGCTTAAGATTGGGGAATAGCCTGTGGTGTTGCAGACAGTCTCTGATATTCTGTATAGGGAGACATGTGTACAAGTGCATCCACATCAATAGTCTCTCATGCAATCCTCATCTCCAACCACAACCAACATTCTACTGCTTTCTAATGCGGAATTGTAGACAGTCCCTGATATTCTGCACGGAGACATGCGCATCAATAGTCTCATGCAATCCCATCTCCAACCAGAATCTACCCAGCCACCTATACCAAGTCATGGCTGCTTTCTAATGCGGCATCACCGGAGACTGAAGATTTGTGCAACGAAACTCGACGCTTCAACTGCCGAAAAAAAAGGCACAAGTCCTTGCATCACAGAACCATCACCATGCGTAACCACCACCTCCTCCATGCATCTTGACAAGAAAAACTCAGTCCAATCTAGTGCAAATCAACACATCCTCTATTCTCTACTAGCCTTTGCCAAGCCATTCACCACGGCAGATATATCTCGACAAAGCTTCACGATTCATAAAGCACACCAATCTGTCACTCTTAACCTTGACGCCGACATCTACAACAAGAATCTCATGCAAAGTCATCAAAAATGCCACGTGCTCAGCCTCTGCACGAGCCTCCCTCCAAAACCCAAAAGCATCACCAAGGGACACATGCAGACACAGAGTGGAAGCTTTTCTGTAGCCTCGACGCCACATCCCCCAAACCAAACGGCATATCGCGCCCTCTCCGCATCAACCGCGTCCAACAAAAGCGCAAAGTTGCGGCAACACCCCCCCCCTTCTTCAAGAAAACGGGCAGGCTGAAAAAAGAGCTCAAGAGCGACTCAAGTTCAAAGGAAACTCTGGTGCCATCAACTAGCAGCATGTCCTCGCCATGTGGTTTGGGACACCAACGCCCCCCCCCCCCTCCAAAGCCTCCAAAGCCTCCAAAGCCTCAGCATCTTCAGCATCTTCATATTCTCCAAGCAATGGTCAAGGCGACCTAGACCAAATCCAACTCAAACCAGCCCAGCTTCCTCTTCTCCGCACGCCAAGCCAGCCGCCAAAAACTCACTAAAACTTCTCCAACCTTCATCTTCAAGAGGGGTGGGCGTGTCGCCAGCTCTCGAGGCTAGGATATCGCAACAGACCCTGTAAATCGCCTCCCAGCCACGCCGCCAAGTGGGGAGGACATGGTACTTTACAGACAAGTATCGTCCAGCAGCAGCGTTGAAGCACGATGCCATCCCCAGGCCCTCTAAACAAAGGCCAGTTTGCGTGCTGATGGCGCCTGCTCTAGCGCAGTGCAAGGCCCCAAGCCGCACATCCGTCAAGCCCTCAACTGTCTCAGGGTGGCTTGCCCATCAGTGACATGTCGACTATTTTGAGTAGCATCAACTCTGTTGGTTCATCTTGCTCCTCCTCTTCATTCCTCTCAACTCATTAGTGAGCCTCGAGACTATCCGCCCCCCCCCGACCAGCCCGCAGCTGAGTTTGCGTGGCATGGCATGTCACTGCAAGATATCACTTGACATCCAGTGGCAGAAACCGTCTTGATGTCTCTCTCCTCTGTGGCTGGCCTTTTCGAACAATAGAATCTTCACCTCACTTGCCGTTTCTGGATAGTAGATTCATCTAGATCGATCCAGATGCGTGTCATCTTGGTGGCGTATGCTGCATCTGCGTGTGTATCTGCGTGTGTATCGAAAGACGCATCAGCGTCCACTGGCAATCCGTGACATTTGCAAAAGAGACACCATAATCGGGGCAATCATCTACCCCCCACGCAAACTCACCTTTGTAGACAAAAAGTGCCGGCAAGACGACGTTCCGAACCTCTTCGTCTTGGCATCCATCGTGTCTCAGACGTGAATCCCCTTCACTTCCGGACTGGCAAGGCCCGAATCGGGTCAAAGACGGCCGGCATACGGGCACTCGTATGTACGTACATACATACGCCTTACACTTGACCACTCCGTGAGGCTTGCTCAACTCCGAACCCCTGGTCGTTTTGGTGCCGCGCTTGCGCTTCCTCAGACCCAAGCAAGCCTGCTATTGTGGCGCAGATCTCCTCTATTGTCCACGATGCAGGGAAACTCCCCAATCTCCACAGATCGAAACTCGTAAAGGGGGCCCTTGAGCTCACAGCAAAAAGTGGCAAACGCTTGCACCACGTGGCATGGACGGCCCTCCCGAGTGCTCTCCCGTGACTGGTTCTGGCCATGGGAGCGCACCATCATCGCCCGGCTGAGGAGTGGGTGCGGTGATCATGATTCGCGCCCTAAACGTCCATCTCCAGAGATCTGGGTGCCCGCTAAGAGGCGAGGCGTGCAGTCGAGGACAACGTGGTGGCTTGAGATGAAAAGGCTAGATGATTCTCCAGGCTAATATAGCACAAAACGCTCTTCTCAATCGACCAACAGCACACCACAACCAGAGGCAATGCCTCATCTCGTAGCAGCACACGCCCTCTTGGCGTGGGCAGCAGCAGCAAGCAAGCAATCTCAACGCCACGCATGTCCATCCAAGGCCCTATTTTAAAACGACGACAAGTAGTGGCATTTTCAAAGCTTAGGCTCTGCCTCGTGAGTGCCGTCCAATCAGACAAGACTTGGCAAAAAGCATTCCAGTCATTCGTCCCATCACAAACCGGCAAAGAACAACACCCCAGCCGTGGGGAAAAGACAACAACTGGGGGCTCTTCTCCAAAAGCTAATCACAAAACACTTGTTCGTGGCTTCGTGCAGATGCAGCCACTATCCCTCCGCGACAGCCAGGCCGGCTCTCGTCGATGGAGAGGCAAGAGGCGTGCAACTTGCACTTCTAAAACAGGACAAATCACACACTAACTGTTGCATCCCATGGCTTGTTGGGCTGAAACGTGAGTGCTGTGGCGGGTACGGAGTATGGTAGCTGAAGATTGAGGCAAGACTATGCGGCCTAGGAGCTGTAAACGAACTCGATACTCGACCATGGACGAGAAAGATCATGGTGCTAGACCGGATTCTTTGCCACGGTTCATGTCCACAGCAGAGACAGAGAGATTTGCTGGTATTAGCCGTCCTCACTTTGTGTAACGATGGCGAGAAGCCTGTGTGTGCAGCGGATAGTGCTCCCTTTGCACAGTCCTAGTCTATTCTGTCAAGAGCAGTCGCCCGTTTGGGGCTCTGCGCATCAAATGCTATCGTACTCCGTACATGGCTATCAATCGATGGCTCTTGTAGTATATGGTAATCCATGTCTCGTAGTATGTGGTAATCCATCGTTTCGGTAGATGAAAGACGGCCGAGACGCAAGAGATTGAAAGATGGCTGGACGCAAGAGAAGGAGTCTTGTGGCTTGCAGAGATGGACAGTGCAACACAGCGATATAGCATGCAAGTCTTGGTTAGGCAGACTGCCCACAACTTCTCTTCACTGTGAATGTTCCACTGTGAGGTCGTCGTGTCCCTGCTTCTCAACAAGGACGAGCATCCCTCGGCCTCGGTCAGCTCTTGCCCCCTGAGCCCTTCATTCCAGTGTACATCTCGCTCTCTCAAAAATCGACAAACGTCAGTCTCGAGTTCCTGAATGGTATCAATGCCCCAATCACCGCCGGCACGTAATATGCGGACCGGTTGATCAAGTCCCCCGTCAACAGTCCGATGGATCCGGAATGCTGCCTCGAGTTCTCGCTTCCAAACACCAGGTCGTCCGCTGGCCCCAATTCCATACCTCCGCGGACCAGTCTTGCCACCTCTTCTGGCTGGAAGAAGGCAGCCGTTCGCGCCCTGCCCATGCGCTCGGTCTTGGTGGAAGTGCTGGTCGACTCCTCATGGGATGCTGATGAGCCTGATGCTGGCGTGTCTGCCCTGCCCAGCACGACGACCCAGGCAAACGTCTCCATGGCATCCCCGCTGTCGTCGACGCCGCCCTCAATTCCAACCCAGTAGTCCGCCTGGGGCTCTGCGTCGCGGGCGTTGCGAGCTCGGTTTCGTGCGCCCTGCAGGGTTTCTGCATCCGTCATGGGCTGGTCAGCAACGCCGGATGGCACGTTGAGACCGGTCAAGGAGAATGCCGCAGACGGAAACATGCCACCAAAGGCCTCCTTTGCGGCTGAAATCTTGACATTGTTGCGTGAGGCCACAATGACTCGGGTGACATGGGTAGCCTGGTCTGTCATTTCGGAGCCTTGTGTGTACTGTAGCCCTCGCTCTGCCGTGTTGCTTTGTTGTTCCTCGCACTCTTGCTCTTTCTGTCCGCCTTGTTGATGTGCGTAGGGGAAACAAACACAATAAATCGTACTTTAGGACGTTTGTAAACAAAACTTTGACAGTTCAACCCTTGCGTGAATGCGCTCGTCAATATCGCAGTGCTTTGAACACCAGAGAATGAATCCGCAATGTCCTTGACGGGGTTTTAACTCGCAAAAAGGCGTAGCGTCCGGAAGCCGAGTGAGTCTTACGCCGGCTCAAGATCCCTGCTAGTTCCGACCCGACAGCACCCTTGTGATGAGTAAATACAGATGCATTCACGTCTTGGCGGAATCAATGTCCAGAGAAAGACAAGGTTGTGAAGGGTAGAGGAAAAAATGTCAACTTCTTTGCTCTTCAACAAGCGATGGGTCTCGTGTTGTGATTTTGTCAACTCTCTTCTTCGACGAGAAACAAAAAAACTATGGACGGCGGTGCGGCATCATTGTCCGGATTCGCCAGCGACAGATAATCCACACCCATCGCACCCTCGTCGACGTTGTAGCTGCCAGCATCGTTGTTGTCTTCCGCCAGCAGGGGGATCTGCTGCCCCCAGACCAGCCCGTCCATGTCCATGTTCCACGGCCAGTCTTGGTCCAGCATGTTTACAATGTCCCCGGCACTGTAGCTGGTCGAGGCGAGTGCATCGGCTCCCTGGTCTCCCCAGAATCCAGCCGCCTCGTCGCTTGGTACCCCCTTTTGCAGGCCGGCATCGTGCGGGCCGCTGCCTTGCCTTGCGTTTGAAATTTGACAAGTGGCCTCTAGCAGGCGGCTCACGACATCCCGGCTGCGGCGTGCCGTGAGGGACCAATCCTTCATGGCCGTAAACAGCTCGAGAGTCGTCTCGATCTGGGCCTGCCATTGGACGACAGACGCATCATCAGGCTGCCATAAGATGCTGACCAGAGGGATCATGGCTGCCTGGTACAGGAACCACACAGCATTCCATCCAGACATTTGCTGGCGCATCCATCCCTTGGAAACGCTGTCGACCGTCTCGCGAGCAGCGCCCTGGCAAATCTCCACGGCAGCAACATCTTGCTCTGACATGGGCAACTCAGCCTTGCTGGCAAGGGTAAGAAGGACGGGGCGGTGTAGCAGCATTCGTAGATTCCAATACCGCCATGTCATGATGCATCGTGAAAGATGCAGTGGCTCCACACAGGGCTCTGTAGAGCGTAGGAGCCAGGGGAGGTTGTTGAACCAGTCGACAAGAAGGCTGTCCAGATGGTTCCGATCTTGCGCGTTCAAGAGGGGAGTGACGGCAAGCATGTCTTGAATCTTGGTGGCAATCTTGCAGAATTTGATGTTTTCGAGCAGAGGCATGATGCCTGCGTATTGCGCAGAGTCATGCTCTTCCTAGAATCAAGAGAAGGAATCAGAAGCTGCCGATTAATGTATAAAGGAGTTGTGTCCACGACAACACAGAGAAGGCAGAGAAAAATCAAAAAGGGATTCGTTTCAAGGGAGCATACCTGCTCTGTAACAAGTGTAGGAGGTTGGATGTTGATTGCAGGTCCCCAACGCCCGAATGAAGGGCGCCCAAGAGTCGTGGTCCCCCAAGTGTCGAGACAGAATATCGTCCACCAGGTGCGTCGCCGCGACTCGAGGACCGCAGGATCGGACTGCGGCTCCTCGGGCGACGGTTCTCGATGCAGCCCGAGGGCAGTGGCCATTCTGTGAATTGCGCCGATAATGGCATTGGCCATGTTTGGGCGGTTGATGTAATGGAGGTAGTAGCCTCCCAGCAACGCCAAGGCGTGGATGGTTTCGATGTTGCTGCTCCCAAACGCACTGAGATGTATGTGCTCTATGGCTTGATTGTAATACTTGATGTGGCTCAGGTTACTAGACGGCGTGGACATGATGCTGCTCGTGGCAAAGACCATGTTGACGAGGGAGAGCCAAGGAGCATCGCATCTCCGGCCTTCGTGGTAATGTTTCCGAAACGAGGCCTCGTCCAATATGGGCGTGAGAATGTGGACACGTTTGAAGTAGGCATCGACAAGAGCTTGCCCCTTGTATGTCCATGGAATAGGAGAATGTGTCTTGGATTTGGTGACTGCGCGGAAGAGAGGAATGCTGTTGCGTGCATTGTCATCGCTAGAGGCATCAGGGGATGCCTGTGCTGCAAGCAACACCTGTAACTGCGGCTGGATCTGAAGCATAACCGTCAAAGCCACCTTGACCGATGAGGCGCCGAGATATGAAGCAGCCTGTTTGTCCATGTTGAGAGACAAGGCGTTTACATCATCAGCCTCCGCCGGCAACGGTTCCTTTTCCCTCCGCTCCTCATCCCATTGCGAGTTTTGAGCGGGCATCTGCTCAAGCTCTTTTGGATGATGATGCTGCTGCTGCTGCTGTTGCTCCAAGTCATCAGGAGAGGGGGGAGCCGGCGAGATATCAGCAGTTTCTTGCTGGATAGGCTGATCTAGCAGGTCACGGAGCTCCTGGCGTGACAATGCCAGCAGATGGGAGACTTCATGGTTGGGATAGAGACGCCGCAGCACGGAACGGCACTCTTCAAGGCTCCGTGATAGCTCCTCTAGAGATCTGATGGTGAGAAGGGAGAGGTAGCAAGTAGAAGGAAGGGAGGAAGAAGAAGAAGAAGAAGAAGAAGAAGAAGAAGAAGAAGAAGAAGAAGAAGAAGAAGAAGAAGAAGAAGAAGA
>MDJU01000457.1:0-25918 GCA_001721665.1 Trichoderma pleuroti
AAATTTAATAATTATTAATGTAGTTATAAATAAAATATAATAAATAAGGATTTTTTTATTATTAATAATTTAAGGGTTAGAATTTTATTTAGTTTAAAAAGTAATATTTTTTTTATAATAAAAGGCTTATAAAAAGGCTAGGAGATCTTTATATAAATTATAAAGCATTAATAACAGTAGGACTTTAAAGTAATACTTTAGGGCTACTATAGTTTTTATTACTTCTATAGCTTTTTATAATTTTTTTAATTTTTTAAGGCTTTTAATATAGTCTTTGTAGTCTCTGTAGTCTTTATAATCTCTTTAACTTATTATAAAGACTTTATTATATAAAAAAGCAATTATAATAGCTTTTTTATATATAAAGGTAATAGTATTTTTTTTAAATTTACCTTTAACTTAATAAAATAGGTTTTTTATTATTAAATTTATAATATTATAGCTATTTTATATTATTAAAGTTGTTATTATTAAAGTTATTAAAGTTATTTATAGCCTTTATTAACGCTATTATTTTTAATATTAGTAATATATTTAATAAAAAAAAAGTATTAATTTTATTAAAACTAGCGTTTATTAATATTTTAGATAATAAAAGAGAATTAAAAATATAACTGCTAAAGGTAGTATTATTATTAAAAAGGGAAGGTATTATAATATTTAATTCTGTAATATTTAACTTTATAATTATAGTCTTATATAAAGTTATAAAATATAAAATATACTAAGGTACTATACTATAATTAGGTATAGATTAATAAGACCGGTAGTATATATATATTATTTTAGTATAAGTATAGGCTATTATAATGAAAATAGCAATCTTCTATAGTAAAAATAGTAATACTCTTAATTTAAATTTAAAAGCGTGGAAGCGCAGTATTTCTCTTTATATTTTATGTTATTCATGAGAGTTGTATGTAGTGTTCAAGACAGAATAAAAAAAAGCGTTAAGAAATAGCCCTTGCCTCCACTAAACGCCAACTTAGCAATATGCTATTTAAACCAGCATTTCAGAAATACATGTTAAGATCATAATTGTCATTTATTAAAACCTGTTCGTAAATAAATGGGTCGGAAATAAAAGAAGGTTTGTTTCTACATACTCATATGGCATACCTGCAGGCTGCATGAATTCTCTTTTTCTAGTTCCTTTCAATTTTTGATCTATCAACTTACGTTCAGTTCAACCTTCGATTTATAAACTTACAAATTTCCGCTATGTTTAGAATGTACTGCTTTAGAAAGCGATCATCAATATTTGGCTGTTTACATTGGGATACGCTAGCCTTTTGCATCCACTGACACCATAGATGCGGCAGGATAAGTAGCTCCCTTCTTTGTATTAGTCCATGCATTTACGGCAGCTTTTCTATCGGCCCTTCTTCTTATTGAAAGCCCCCATGAACACAAGTGTGAGTAGAGCATGGAGTGCTGCCGCAACATAACAATTGCTATGTACGAGTACTTATTAGATGGGCATCCATATCAGTCCCACGGACTGTCATGGCTGGCTACCAGGTCTCTTCATATGTCAAAGGAGCAGTTGGAATGGGCCTTGGGCAAATCGGATTCCGCTTTCTAGAAAACAATTCCCAAAATAGTGGATGGACTTCTGAAGTTGGGGGCGAAATACTCTGTACTCTAACAAGCATACCTAGTCGGAAAAATGAAGGTAAGACAGGCATTATCCTCTTAATTCCGCCAGTAGATGAGATCAACAAGCAGTAGCGATAGTAATCTCGGGGTTTCCCCTATTAGTCTTTTGCCGATAGTTCTTATCAAGAGGGCTAACCTAATACTGCTCTCGTTATATAATAATAGTTTTATTATTAGGTTATAGAATACCCCGAGTCTGATATCTTTTAGCAGATCTTATATTTTAATTTGTATACATATAAGAGCCGCTAGCCTTGACATTGTGTGTAGTAAACAATGGGGACCCTTAGGACGTACAATACATACGATACCCTTCTGAAATATCTCTATCCATTTTACCAAAATGCATTTTAAATTGTCTCTTGCAGCTGCCAGTGTAATCCCTCAGGCCCTGGTCACTTCTATCCCACTGAGCAGTCTTCCATCAACTGATATAGACCCTGAGATTAAAGATAAAGACTTTGTCAATGCCCAACAGAACGACTTTATTGCAGATGTCCCTCGCGGCTATGAAGTAAATGGTACGATTGATTCTTGCTATTTTGTACTCAGAATAATACAGCAACATATTAATTATCACACTTTCTCTTTGCTAACATTTATAGCTTTGAAGTTGCAAAGTAGCCACCGACTGGGGTGTGACGAAACGATCTATACCAGATAGTATGGGATAGCTTCTGAAAGTGATTAGCCAGGTCATAGTTTATATAACTACGTTTCATATCCTTTATCATGGCTGGAGACCTACCTTGTTGATAACTAATCCCGTATCCGCATCATTTCCCCTTCAATGACTGATGTGACGAGCTCTGCTCCAATCCGTGGGTCTATTCCTCCCATCTGCCTCAGTAATTCTTGATCACCACCGAGTCCAGTGGCCGGCAGAGCTGGGCTTACTGCGCACATTTTGACTTTGTCCTCCTTCAGCACCTGTGCCCATTCGCACATCATCATGTTCATTCCCATCTTGGTGCTCCTGGATGCACTCCATCCCAATTCTTCCTTCGGCCAATCCTTTGTGGGTGCTTTGTCAGTGAACCAGTCTTCCTTCGTCTGCCCGAGCAGGGTTGCAGTGCGATTTGCAATGAAGATGAGCCTCGAATCAGCCCATTTCAGAAGCAACGTGGTAAAGATGGAAGATAGGACGTGTGGCCCCGCCGTATTGACTGCCCATGACGTAGGCTAACTCTTGCCAAATAGAGTTCACGGTCGAAATTCGCACCTGTCCGTTAGCATTGGTGGTCAGTAGATTACCTCGACCCGTTGAATCAGAGGTGAACTACACCTGCGTTATTTACAGGAATATCCAATCGCCTAAACTGCTCCTCCACGAACTTGAAAGCCGGGTTGATTGATTCGTTATCTTCAACATCAAGCTGAATGGGCTCCAGCGCTGCAACCTCCAGGGTCATATGGTGCGACGGTGATTGCTTCGTATGAATCCGGACTCAGGTTCCTGTTTGATTGGTTCCCAAGCCGTAAGCCAAGCCTGGCACGGTTACGGACTACGTAGCTCCATCCAAAATGTGTGTCGGGCGGTAAAGGTGAGGGGACGAGTTCGGAGTGCGTTGTGAACGGCGATCAAGTCCCGGTCGATGGCTTGCACACAGCAAATGGCTTACTCCGCCGGACTATTATTTGCTTTGCGTTTGATGTTTATCTCGTCTCTGCTACATTGGTATCTGAAACATAGACCTACCATTCTGCGAAGAAGCTGTTGAGGCCGCAACGACGGAAAGTCAGGAGCAGCCTAAGAAACGCGTGCTTAAAGCAGCAAGAAAAGAGCAAAATCGTTCTGCGCAAAGGGCTTACTATCAGTTACCCTTTTAGCCCAGCACTTACAAGACTGTCCGAGACTGACTTGCCATGCGTTCAGGAAAACGGCAGAAAGAACGGCGCGAGAGACTACGGGACAAAAGTCTTCAAAGATCTCAAAGGCATTCAGTAACCCAGTTACTACCACGCCCGTCCCTGGATAACCACACTTCTTATTCTGAAACCCAGACGAATCATGCTACTCATCAGCATGCTTGAGGAATTCGCCAAATAGAATGAAGCTATTCATCAACTCAGGAATCGCCTCTACAAGACACGATGCTTTCCCTTCTTCACCAGTTGAAATCCCACTCCCAACTACAGACAAAACCAGAGGCAGCCAGATCTAATTGTCTGATACAGAAGATATCTTGCTAGCCGACCTCATCGGAATTTGCCACAGTGACAAAATACCGCATCAAGAGACGGTCAAAAGGCATCAGCAGTTCGCACTAAACTTGTCTTATATAGCCAATGCAGGTGCTAGTAAGATTCATTTCATGCAGAACACTGTTTTCTGAGCATTCATGCATGACGCTATATGCTTTGGATTTGACCTAAACGAGGGGCCTGCGTGCAGTTTCACCTACATATCACCAATCTGTCAACCTAAACCGATGCCTCAGACTGCCCCAAAAGAGCTTCTCACATCAGCGAATCTACCAATGACCAGTACGATGTCGACGAATCTTCGTTCAACATTAAGCCAACTAGGTATTCCATGCCATGCCAGCCTGAATCTCATCCCACTCCCGCTCCTTCGTGAACGGGCAATCGTACTCTTGGCTGCTATGCCCTTCGCATACAATTGGACGGAATTTAAAACAGGTACCTTTGTGCGAGGAGGCCTAATAGTCTTGTCTTCGTCCGCAACAGTATTCAACGATGCCGTGACAAATACGGAGAGAAGTTGCTTACAGCCATGGGATAGTGCATACTGGGAGGCTGGTCCCTGGTTCCTCGAAAAATGGAGCATTGTTGCTGATGGGCCACAAGGTGAGCTTGGAAGGAGGTATCTACGCTGGACGAGTTTACAAGAGAACTGGGATAATTGACAGAAGCTGCTATCTTATGTTTTGCCTAGCGACATGGGAGACTAAGTTTTTAACGTCATTGAAGCGGAAAGAACTACGATTCATAGGGCACTCCAAGCTCCTAGAAGACAGAAATAGCGTACAGTTTTGCGCGACATAATGCGTAGGTCATTGGCTTCAAAGAACTGAAGACATGTCTTCCAGGAGTTTGGGTATTGGGGCTGTGAGAAGACTACTGTTAGCTATTCTCTTTGCTCTTTATGAAGGCACACCATAGACACGTACTTACCATGTATGCATCAACCAGAAGATGGTACGCCTCATTACCGAATCCTGGAAGAAGATTTGGTCGCGGATAAGTTGTCGAAAGATTATCACCGTCCATGCACCTCCAAAGTTCGTTCCAGCTCAATCCTCAATGCAGCGACGAACATTTGCCTGGTAATTTTGCGACAAATTGTATTCACAAAGGCATCTAACGTATTTCACAACATAAAAGTAATCCCTGCTGGCCCTATGTTGATGGTCCGAAGGTCCGATGGTCCAATAATCTGGTCTAACCTTCACCTTTGCTCCATTACTTCCCGCTTTAAGGGTGATGAAATCAAGGCGCTGCCCCTAGGAGGTTCCTAGTTTTATTTTCATCAAAATCATGATGATTTCTGCCTCAAAGTTTTCCCATACCTGTTCTCTACCTTACCTATCCCCTTTCTTATTCACATCAAATCTTCCATCTTCCTCACCATTAACTACTATATATTTTACGCTAAACTGTAGCCCCATAATCGCTTGTTGACATAATTGTCCTTTAGTCGCAATCAAAGAGGAAGAAACTCGATACCATTAAGTAACTCAGCTCATTCAATATCTTAGAATGTCAGAAGAAGACGGCATCCTTCAACTCAATCGCAGCTACAGCCCAGCTCTCAACCTAGTCCCTCCCAACTCCAAGTCTGAGCGATATGGTGATGCTTTGGCCTACTTTCAAACGATTCCATGGTGTGCGGAGCTACTAGGGGCTTCTGGCACTTATCACTTTCTCCCTAACTGCCGTAATCCAGCTTCGGATCACAGAGACCAATTCCTTAGCACGACCCTGGCTACGCCAACTACTCTAAAACACGTCTTGTGCTTTTTTGCGACAGAGGAACAAGATGTGCTACATGATACATCAACGCCTATTGCCAAGGTACAGACACTTTACGCTCTTGAGGAAGGTCTCGGCGGTGTCGGATCAATGATGCATGGTGGAATGACTATGGCCTTGCCTGACGAGTCCTCAAATATATTGCTTGAGATCAACAATGTAATGAACAAACACGGTACTATGTTTGAAGCAGGAAGTGTTATAGGAGGGATGGAAATTAAATTTATGAGACCTGTACTCACTGGGCAAACAGTTCTAGCTACAGCCAACATCGATGTAGATGAAGGACGTAAGATGAGGATCAAGTGCGACATACGCGACGAAGATGGTAACATATTAGTCAGGGCATCCAGCACATGGTTTGTCGCGAAACATCATCTTCAAGACATTACTATGCTTAAGAAATTTCTTTATAATAAAACCAAAGAGTCTCTAACTCCAATTGAGATTGTGACAAGACCAGTGACCATCTCCGCTGTTGAAGAAAGGATGAAGAAGTTACTACATGACGGCCCTACTTTTATACTGTATTCTTATAAAATATATAAGATAATTAGATTACACTGGGACACTGATCTACAGATAGTGCATGCTTGATAACTGATCACGATTCCGTATTGGAAGGCGTGTTTTCCATGTTGAGAATAGTGAAATGAATTCTATGTGTAAATTGGTGATGCTCAACCTTCCCCCTATAAATGGCATAATGGTACAGATCGCTTCCTTTATAATCAAATAGCTCTATCTATAGCTAGATAAATGTTTTGCAGACTATGAGGGCCTTGTTGAGACTTTAATAGTTCATTGACTCCTGCCAGGAACCCAATGGTTGAGAAAACCGCAACACAACACGCCGCTCATCACCAGCATAGACAGATATGCCCTGAACTCTCGCCGCAGCTGGTATATCGTTCGAGCATCCAATGACAACAGTGCCTTCTTCCAAACTCATAAGTCGCTGGGCGGCCTTGGCCACCAAAGCGCTGTTCCATAGACCTTCCTGCATTGGGTTCCAGGTCATTAGCTCTATAGCTCTCCTCCTGATGAAGGGGTCACGACATCTGGTGATAATAGCGAATAAAATAGGTATAACACCAGTATCCATGTGAAAGCGGGGATGTTTGTTGGAGGTTGCCTCCGAGTCATAAATTTGCATTGATGTCTCGGCAAAGTCGAGCATCTCATTGAATTGACCGGAGTATCCATCCCACACGGTTTCATCGTCAACCCCTCTAGAGTCAATAGTAGACAAGTGAGTAGCTAAATACCGTTTCTGCAGCTCAAGTAATGTGAGGGCCCTCCTATTCGTAGCACTTGCGAGTGACTGGCTGTTTTCCTGTTGAAATGTATCAAATGCGCGGCACCATTCTCCAAAGCGGTTGACTAGGGCACCCAGCGCTTCTTGACCTGCGGGTCCATCGAGCATCCACTGCAACGCAATGCCATGGATTGCTTCTCTAGCTTCTGAAAGTTGTTGGAACGCAAATTGAGGCGGGCTTGACTTTTTACTTTCAGGTACGGCGTAACTCATATCCAGTAACCCTTGTCTCGAGTTCCCAAAAATCTATGTATACTATATGTTAGAGTTTCCCTACGGTTCAGTAAAGAGGTGCGAATGCTTGCCCATAATATCTGAAGTGTGAGGCGATTAAAAAAAGCCTCGACAAGGTGAAAGAGATGATCGCGATTCGATATGGTCGGCTGTATTTCTCTCATCATTCTGCAACCGGATGTGTAAAGTCTTATGGCGGATCGTATATGTCCTCGAAGAATCTGGTTCAATTAGTAGCTGGAATGGGAAAAGTGAGAAAGCAATATACCTCAATACATATAAATATAATGCATGATACTAGGTGTATCAATGATAGTTCGTGTCGGACACTAGAGAGGCTATTGATCGCAAGATTGTAATGACGCAAAGCAAACAAAGCGTCCCCACCAGGACTCCTATCTATGTATCTCTCATGGTATGTGGATAGAGCGACAAGCGCGTGCCAAATGCAGGATTCTGAGTAGGCCAACTGCAGGACCCTTGTACTCCAGAATTCATCCGGGAAGAACATGGAAAGCTGCTGTATCGTTTGTTCGGTGAAAAATTGTATGGAGCGAGCCACAAGAGGCACATCATGATTCTGCACCTGTATCATCATCCATCTAAGCTGCGGAGCCGGTGATGGGTTGGACGACGATTTGGTAGTGATCCGGTAGCCGTCGCAGGGGAAGCCGGAGGAGGTACCTACTCAAGTGAGCATTCAGATAAAGGATACATAACACTTCTAAGTGCTGCCTCAAAGGGTATGGCCTTACATCTCATGCAGGACGGGCGGGCCTCGTCACACTTGAGCCTCCGAACTATAAGTAGAGTAAGTCATGGACGTTGCTGTTATGCTACACTGGGAGCTGACTGACTTCTGTAATTCTCGGCGTTAGCATCTTCAGTGCGCCTACCTGGACCCGCAATCGGCTGGACAAGGGCTGATAAATCGCTTACTTGCATGTTTGGCAGCCTGTCCTGACTTTGGGTGCTCTGACTCTTCGACGATGGCCTGGCTTGACACGTGTCATTGCGGCTTTGACTGGTTACTAGTGGTGTATAAGGTAGGAAGTTTGTCAACATGCCTACGAAGAGATGGTGTAAATTCTTGCCTCTCAACGAGTGCGATATTATGTCCCGAGACACAGGGGTTAGCCAAAATGAAAGCTGCGTATACCACTAGTACTAGATGGGAAATGTCCTTACGGCTCGGCCAATCGGGAATCCCATAACATCGACGGCCCCATTCATCTGATAACTAAAGACTGATAGAGTGGCCCCGGCGCCGTATGAGCAGCGTAAAGACCATTATTAGATATATATATCTACTTATATATCTATATATATTTTGAATTAATTTGCAAACTGTACGGAAGGGGGTTGGAAGATAAAAGTATATTTACATCCGTATTTCTCTCAGTTATTTTCTTCTTTTCTTCAACACCAAACACAAGATGGCGCAACAAGGGGATGCCGAGTCCATGTGGCAATTCTCTCCTTCACTCGGCGCCTCCATCACCTTTCTCGTCCTCTTTTTTCTTACGACCGCCGTTCACCTTGGGCAGGCAATCTACTACAAGCAGAAATACTGCTGGGTCATTATCATGTCAGGTATATGGCAGGTCTTGACGTACATCTTCCGCACGGTTAGCATCCAGCAACCCGACTCCTTCAACTACTATGCTACCTGGTTTATCCTCATTCTCATCGCGCCACTTTGGACAAATGCCTTCGTCTACATGGTGTTTGGTCGCATGGTCTGGAACTATACAGACGATCGTCGCGTGTGGCGAGTAAAGGCGCAGCATTTTGGATTTGTGTTTGTACTCTTGGACATTGTATCATTCGTTATCCAAGTGTACGGTGCTGCTAAAGCCACAGCAAAAGACGCGCCGACAGACAAGGTGCTTCAAGGACTTCACGTATACATGGCTGGTGTTGGGATACAACAATTGTTCATTCTCATCTTCTGCTTGTTTGCGTTTCGACTTTTATTCCGAGCACGCAAGCAAAGTAACGAGAAGGCTACGTCAACCAATCTAAGCCCCGGTGTGCTGCTCCTCTATACTCAATTTGTTGTACTGGCTTTAATCTCAGTAAGCATCCTTTTCTAAACCCAAGACACATTTGAGAATGTATTCCCTAACAACTTTTGTCAGCTTCGAATTATCTTCCGCATTTGCGAATACGCGCAAGGACTCGACAGCTCTATACCACTACACGAAGCCTACCAGTATTCTTTAGACTCGCTCCCCATGCTTCTTCGCCCTTGTTGCCTTCAACGCTATACATCCAGGACGAATCATGCGCGGCAGTAAATCTGACCTACCGTCATTTCGGATGCGAGAAAATCGCACGCAAATCGGAAGTGCAGACGCTGCCCAACCAAGTCATTTTGAATAGCTTCATAAAAAGACACATAATATCCACTAGCAAAAGAGAAGCATTTGTACAATTAGTGGCCTCTCTGTCATGGAATTAATTGTTTTAGAGTAGCTTGGTATCGTAAGGATAATTTTGTTTCCTTGGGCGGAGAAAACATATAGACGTCCACTAAGATGGGCACAGGACGGGAGGGTATTTGCCTAAGGTAGTTAATGGGTTTAAATAGATTGCAACTAGATGTTCACCGAGACTGTCTACGTTGAGAATGCTAATATCTTCATACTGGTCCTAAAGGCGACTAAGTTCTACATCGAATCGAAACAGTTCAAGGTTAAAGGGATCGAGAAGCTCCATTTTTTTTATCATGGCGCTCATTTGTAAATTTTCTAAGCTTTCAGGTTAATACCTTATCAAATTAGGTAGTCATTTATAGAGAGGAAGATAGATTGACGTTTGTCACTATCTACATGTAGCTATGGCAATTCCCTTAGTCCCTCTAGGAGTATTACCCTATAGCTTCCCTGATCAGTTTAGATGCTTAAAAATGCACACACCTCCCCATCACAGCCCTGCCACCTTGATCAAAACTGACTTCGTCTCCATGAATGTCTCCATACTATAGATATAACTCTCCCTTTGCAATCCACTCCCCTTTTGCCCACCAAAGGGCATGTCATCTCCCTTTGTCGGACTTGTGCAGTTAACCCCCACTGTTCCCGCCTCCAGCTTTGAGGCAACCCTCATCGCTCGATCCAGATCCTTCGTATACAGCGCTGCGTACAGACCGTGCTCGGTATTGTTCGCGTTTGCCACTGCTTCCGCTTCTGTGTCAAATGTGTTTATGATCACCACCGGCCCAAAGATCTCCTCCTTCATGATTTGGGCATCCTCAGGGACATCTCTGAATATCGTAGGGTTGATGTACAAGCCCGAAGCGGACTGCTCGTCGGTTATCAACTTGCCCGTCTTCTTGCCCAGCTCAATATACCGCAGTACTGTCGCGTGCTGAATCTTATCTGCCTGCGGCCCGTGGTTGACCTGGGGGTCTGTCGGATCACCCAGTCGAGCAGACGTGAAGGCAGCCTTGAACTTCTCGACAAATAATTCAGCGATAGAGCGATTCACATAGATGCGCGAATTTGCCATGCAGGTCTGTCCACTAATGAGTTGGATGCTAAACTGGGTCTCTCGCACCGCGGCATCAATATCGGCGTCGTCAAAAATGATGGCAGGCGACTTGCCCCCGAGTTCAAATATCAAGTTCTTCATGTTGGAATCGGCGGCCATCTTGGCAATTAACTTTCCCGTGCGGTTGGAGCCGGTGAATGTCAGGGCTCGGACGTCCATGTGCGAAGCGAGTGCTGCGCCAGAGACGGGGCCGTGGCCAGAGAGAACGTTGAGGACGCCAGGGGGGAAGCCGGCTTTTTGAGCGAGCATAGCGACGTACAGAGACTGTGGAAGTTTAAGAATGGGGAGCAGATGTGAAGGGTATCGGAGAACACTTACGGTCAACGGTGCTTTCTCGCTACTCTTGAGAACGACGGCATTGCCAGCGGCTAATGCTGGTGCCAGCTTTTTACAAAAGAAGACGAGAGGTGCGTTCCAAGGAATAATCGCGGCAACGACACCTACCGGCTGCTTCAAAGTAATGTTCACAAACCCCGGAGTATTTAAGCTCGAACCCCCTTGAGGATATGCTGCCTCGGAGAAGTAGCGGAAGTACTTGGCACCCACGGTCGCATCAAAGTACGTCGACACAGGTCTACCCATAGACTCAGCCTCCAGATGCGCTAGATCTGCATTAGCTTCCACGATGAGGTCGGCGAGCCTCACGAGATATCTGCCTCTTTCGTATGGTGAAAGACTGGCCCACGCTGGGAAAGCGGCTTTGGCTGCCGCTACAGCGTCGTCTACATCCTCCTTGGTCGCTTCATATACTGTTTCATTGTCGTGTCAGAACCCACGTCGGCAGAGCCTAAATGTTAATTGAACCATACCTTTTGCTAGTAATGAACCGGATTTTGCAGAGAGAAGATCAAACGTCTCATTGTTAGAGGACGGCCGGAACTGTGGGATGTGAGTTGGGGAAGAAAGGCATTGCACAGTCATTTCATTCATACCTTGCCGTTTATGAACAGCCGCGTTTCAATAGAAGTGGAAACCATTGCCTCTTACAAAACCGCTGTTAAGCAGATGCTGGAATAGTATATAATGTATGGATCCTCCGTCGTCTCTGCTGCTGTGTTGCGACCTCCAAATCAGCAAAGGAAAGGCGCGATTGAAATGCTCGTCTCGACAGGACCGCTGTTCGAAAGGCCGCAGGTTGGACATGGTGAATGAATCAGCTTGACTGGACTAGCCTGAATCCGGCAACCATTCGCGGTTTGATTCGAACCGCGAGGCATTTGTAATCACAGTCTGTTGCATGGTATGTACGACCAACATACTACATATCCCATGCAATGTTTCATCGGGTGCCAAGGCATGCAATCAAGTAGGAATTTCCTCCCCACCACAAGCTCAGAAATAACCTATAAAAGCTTAGAACTTTTAATATGTGGGCTGGCGGAGAAGCCGCAGGGTTAAAAGTCGGTAGCGCTTATGCATCCCGAGACGAACAAAGTAGAGCAGCTGTGAGTACCCCGTAGCTTCAGGGGTATGCTGTACGCTAGGGACCAACCGCATAAGTGGAGATGTCAGTTGGATGCCACAATCTCCTTTGCCCTTCAACGGAAAGGCTCAATGTTCTCGGCGCCATTAGACACCACCATTAGAGTAAAGTGGCAAAGATGCAGTATCTACCGTATGAAAACTGAACACTGGGTACCTCGTATACCAGTACGTAGGTATGTAGGGAGGAGTCTTGCATGAATGATTTACACTTGAATACGGAGTATAGATAACAAGAGTTTAGCGAGAGAAGGCAAGCTTTGTATTAGATTCTTCAGAAGAAGAAAGATTACAGTATTTACCGTGGTGGTACCTTGCGTGAAAGTTGTGTCCCCCTTCCCATGTCTACATGCATGCAGTGATCTATAACATGTATCTAAAGTTCTCTTGGTCCTCCACATTCTCACCCCCATCCCGGTGCTTCCGGTCAAACCGTCTATTATGCCAAGCCAAGGCCCCTGTCACCAAAAGTATACTCACAGTTGCGAGCGTCGCGAATCCAACACCCGTAGCGAAGCCGGTAGGGTATTGGGGTGCCTGCTTCGTGATGAACACATTGCTCGCCACAAAGTTGGCACAATTACCCATCCCCAGCTGAACGGCACTGGCGACGGCCTGCTGCGGACGACCGCGTAGGTTACTGTTGAGCCAGCCGATGAGGATGGGGAATTGCATGAATGAACCAAACGCGATGATGTACAGAGCAAAGTAGCGCACCGCTGGTGGCTGGACCTGGGTGTACTGTATACACCAGCCGATGAGGGAGAAGATGGCGCCGGTGAGCACAAACGGCCAGCGGAGGGAGAGTTTCCCAGATGCGTAGGAAGTAGACAGAGTGACGACGATGCCCACCATCCAGATGGAAATGCTCATGACCTGGGCTCGTGAGGCGCTCCAACCGAGCTGGGCAAGGATGGTTGGGGTGAAGGATGAGATGGATGCAGCGCCCATGTCGGCACAGAAATAAATAAGGGTGAACGACCAGATCTTCCAGTCTGTAAGAAGCTTCAGCCAGTTAATTCCCTTGAAGTCAACCCTCTCCCTCCCGCGGTCGTGGCGGAGGCGGGCGAGAAGCATAGCTCGCTCGTCGTGGCTGAGGAAGGTTGCCTCTTGCGGGAAGGCTGGGATGATGAACCATGCCGCGAGTCCAAAGGCAAAGGTGAAGAGGCCCTCGAGGATGAAAATCCAGCGCCAGGCTTCATATCCATGCATTCCATTCATGTGCTCGATGGCATATGCGAGGAGCTGTGCTTCGTTAGTGATGTTACTCTGACATGGGGGGATATAAGACGTACGCCGCTGAAAGCGCTACCGAGCAGAGCAAAGCAGATGAAGTATGAGAAGCGGATATAAAACTCACTGCGCTTATAGTATTGCCCAATAAGAAGAGCGGCCCCTAGATGCATCAGTTACGGAAGCCTCAAAAGAATAGTAGGTTGATACATACCGGGCGGCAGACCAGCCTCCATGATGCCCATGATGAATCTACAAGCAAGAAGCCCACCATAACTCCTCGTGAGTCCCTGGCACATCGAAACAATACCTAAATCTGGTTAGAAAATACATCTCCAATCACACATTCTGCAAAACATGCCAAGAATCAACATCGCTCCCGCTAGCCAGTGGTTGGGCTTGATTTTATTCAAACTCATAAACAAGTTACTCGGGATCTCTACGATCACGAAAGGAAGGTAGAAAATCCACAGGCAGGTGTTAAACCCCGTCGACGGCATATTAAGCGACTTCTCCAGTTTGAAAAGCCGCGCATTGGCAATGTTCGAGCGGTCCAAGAAGGACACGAGATATAGGCATCCCAGGATGGGGATCAGGCGGATGTCGCATTTGATTAGGAGTCGCCGGGCAGCCTTGGGGTCTTCATAAAACTCGCCATCGTCGTCAGAGTCCTTGGGCGTAGAACTACGATCAGCAGCGGCCACTTCCTCGTTGGCAATGCTGGTGTGGCTCGACTTCTCAGTACTTGTCGGCACATTGATGACGTTGTCGTCCGCAGCCGCCATGATGGTTGGATACGGAAGCTTGGATGAGTGATGAATGAGAGAGAAATCTTCAGCACATCTAGGTAGAGATAAATAAAAGACTTCGGAACTTACCCGCTTGTTGCACATTCGGCGGGGCCTGTGGTTAACCACCAACAGAGACATTTGCTCCAAGCTGGGCTCGCACACTTTGCCGACATGTGGTTCTTCGACTAGTACTCAATTTCGACATCGGCGCAGTAGCGCAAAACAAACCCCTGCACCGGATTCTGGGCCGGGCTCGCGCCTGCAGTTGCGCTATGGCCATGTCCGAGTACTACAATCCCATGTTCATAGTCAGCAAGGCGCCCATGCCATCCCTATCTACGTAGGATTCTTCTTCCACATACTGTATCAAGTTTGAAGTATGGGTAGGCGTAGTAGCTAGTTTGAAGCGTAGGGAGAGAGGAAGATCATGACTGTCTTTTCCTCCTCTTTCAACGTGGTGATCCATCGATAGGCCGTCGTCAAGATGCCAGAATCCAGAGTCGCCCTCTTTCTCGGAGTTGACATTTCCATCACGGTTCTAGCCTTATCCGTCGTCGTACTGAGAGTCTGGCATCGATGGTCGCAAAGCCGACTCACCATTTCGGATTACTTGGTCAGCACGGCCATGGTGAGTTGAGCGTCTTGCGGGAAAAGCAAAATTTTATTTGACTGACTATACTTCAGCTAGCTGCCGTCATACATCTGATTCTTGATATTACCAGTGCGCAAAGGCTATCCTTTATGTTTGTTTATCGGCCCAAAACTCTAACATCTTCCAGTCACGGCCGCATTTGGCTATGGCCGTCACCAAAGGGATCTCCCGCCAGATCTCCAAGGGTCCTACAAGACCAACCTCGTATGTCCCATTGACTCGGTCTCCATAGTTCCGCATCATTTAACAGCAGCAGATGTTCTGGCTCATCCAAATCTTCACCAAGCTTCCACTATTGTTCAGTAAACTCTCTCTAACGGTTGTTTATCGCGACCTCATGAGCCTCGTCGATCACCCCCTCGTCAAATTCTCCCGTGCTGTCAACTACACTCTCATGGTGGTTCTAGCGGGCTTCTTCACAGCTGCTACGCTCGTGAGCATGTTCGCCTGCAACCCGGTATATAAGAGTTGGCTACCAAAGGTCCCGGGGCACTGCATTGATACGACCGTCATGTTCAACTATGTCACCGGCTCCGTCAACGTGTCTACTAGTATATGCCTGATTTGCATTCCGTTACCAGTGCTATATCTGGCCAAGAACAAGCGCATTGAGGTGAAGCAACTGACTGCTTTGATCCTCTTTGGTTTGATGTACATACAAGTTCGCCCCTGGATTTACAGACAATTGTTGACTTTTCCTAGCGATACCATAATATCTATAGTCCGCCTCTACATGATTACCGATCTCTACAACGTCAAAATAGATTTCACTTGTGCGTCTTTCCATCCGATCGGCCAAATAGCTCCCAACATATCTAATATTCTTCGCACTTAGGGCTAATCATCCCGACACATATCATGATCGTCGTCGAAATGAATATCACCATCATTGCTGCCTCCTTAGTAGTCATGCGGCCCTGCTTTCAAGTCATTTTCGACATCGTATTCCCGACATCTCTCTATGCCAGTCACAATGCATCCAGCCGTGGAGAATCCAACTACCACAGTAGGAGGTCGGATGGATACATCATGAGTCTGGATGAGACTGATGGTACAGTCCAGCGCGAAGAGTCCACTGGTAGGCGTGGAACTGGGGAGAGAATATTGAAGACAGTAGATATCGAATTGGCGAGCAAGGATGCGAGTACGGAGGACATACTTAAAGGTGAGATATTTTCTTGGGCCTAGAAAATGTCGGCTGCATCGTTTATCTGCCGTTTTACTCACTTTTTGTACTAGAAAACCGATTACGAAATCCAACTGATCGACCAGAATGGCATACCAAATAATTCGGGTATTAATCTAGAGTCGAGAAGGAAAGTAACCCAAGGTGCGAGAAGTCTCGCGAGTGTTACCCAGGCAAGTTATATGGACGCCGTTTGTTTGATGTCCAACCGTTTGCGGGAGAGCGTCAAAAGCTGAATTTCACAAGTATATTGCACTATTAGCGACCTGATACAATGATGTTTACTTGGTGTTTGTTGTGAAGATGAGCTGTGATGAATGTTTTGGGAAATACCACCTAGTTCACAAGAGGACATAGAGTTTGACTCGAGTCGTCCATATATATAGAAATGCAATTTGAGATTTAGGGATATTTACAAACATCATTTGTATCGTTTACTTTATGCATTGAGAGTTTGCACCTTCTTCAACCAGTTCATTACGGTGCCGCGGTGACTGTCTCGAAAATTGCCACAACCAGAGTCGCGGTGCAGATACCATTGTCTTAGAAGGCTGTTACATTAAACTATACATGATAACAAAGCAGATCTACATATTGAGACCCAGACGGGGCCACAATTTAAGCAGATCACCTACTGTGGATGATATCCAAGGGGGATATAGCATGGGTACGCCTTGGAGGTGTCATATCGCTTTTGGTCATCATCATTTATCAATATTACATGTGCAGTCAGTTTTGTAATTGTACAGGCTCCAATATTCTGCATGATATCTTAAGTATACTACCTACTGCTGAATGATCTGTTCCGAAGGGTTATGCACACCTTGTATGCTACGTAAGAGAGATCACAGGCCTCGATACATAAAGTGTCGCATACAAAATCCGAGACGCCTGATCCATGGTCGCCATTCATGATTAAGCATCCACCATTGACGTTACACAACCCTAGCACCAAGCGTCTTCCAAACTTACCGCTGTCTGTGGTTCTCGACGAGAACTGGATGTAAAAAGCATTCAAAAAGATGTCAGAATATATTGTCTTAGTCTTCTTGCCCCGCCTACTGTACCTTTTTATTATACAAATCTCTGCGCTATTCGCGGCCCCCAAATTTGTCCGCGCTAATAATAACATGAAGTCACCCTACCATGATTTCTTCAATTGGCGGCAACAAGACCACGTCTCGCAACTTTTGTACAAGCGAAACTCACTCGTCAAAGAAACTCAACACATCTGGTTTGTTTCCACAGTCCATCCCAGTGTCAGATTTTTTGCGCTTTCTGGTTGTTCGAATGCCCGTAACTCAATGGGATTGCCCTTACGACAGACATGTGTAATACCAGCGCCCAGTCGACGTACCGCATGATGTGTAGCAAAAGTCCGTGTACAGTGACTTAGCTAGCTGACCCTCATAAAAATATCGGGCCAGAATCCAAAAGCTCTACCCTAATAATGATAAAATTTGGGGTCGATGCAATGGCGAAGCATGTTCATGCAATGCACCCGGTGGAACGTGTCCAGAAAGCCGAGGTGGGTACTGCTGTTTCTTTGGGATACAGAGGGCAGAGAACCTACAAACGTTGCTCCGGACCAAACGCCGTGTTATCAATAGGAGTCATTTGACCTCCCTTCCAGGAGGATCAAAAATAACTCGGCTTGCAAGCAAAGTCGACAAAGTTCATCCGTGATCTTCATTTCGTATTCAATGCAGAATAGTTAGTTAAATAATGAAAAGATGAAACTGGCTCGTCATTCATGGGCTAAATTAATTCCGCTGCTGTCGTGTTACTTACCAACCTGCGGATTTTAAACAGATGCGGCGTCACTACGGAGACGGAAACTTCGATCCTACCCTAAATTATGGGGCTTCAATGGTACTTTTGTTACGAGATCATCATGACCAACACAAATCAAAGTGGCTCCCTTCGGCAGGGTCATGGCCCCCTGGCTAACTTCGGCTATCGCCTGTACAAGGTTGAGATGATACGGAGTATTCTGAGCTGTGTTAGAAAATATAGGGTAGATTTTGAGCAGTATTCGATCTGATACAATTCCTATCACGGGGATGCTTATAGCTTCGTAGTTCTGAATCAGTGACTAAAATGAAAGCATCCATCTTAAGCTTATGTTCAACTCCTCCGAAAGTGATCCGCCCACATAATTAGGCCCGTACTCCGTAGTGGATTGGAGTATATAACACATCAATCATAGCGCTCACCTGCTCTTTAAAAGTCTACACATGCAGCGGACACTTGTGTACTTCCATCCAAGTGCTCTATGCGAACTTCAATCTTAATCGCATATTAAACATAGCGCGCATTATCTAGCGTATCTAAGCCCATGTACCTTCACACGTAAGAAATGATAATCCGGGTATTATCTCGAACATGTCCTGGCTCTTCACTCTGAAGACAGCGATGTCGCTTTAAATTAAAACCCAATTTTTATTACTTTTACCATACCCAAGGCGTGTGTTTTATAACCAATTAATCCCGTTGACCTTGTTGCAACTGCATGGAGTTCTGATTCAAAGAGAATGCAAATCGTAGCGCCTTGCATTCTTCTGTCAGCAGTTCAAATTGCCCGCCGTCTGAGGTTACATCATCTGTCGGCTCCCGCCTACCTAGGCTAAACAGCATCGAGGAAGACTCACCATCAGCGCCGATAATTCTGTCGCAGCTAAACAAACCCACCTCCACAGCTGAGAACCTCATTATGAACCCGGATCTTCGGAGAAAGCTGTTGACTCACTGGAATGCGGCAGCGTTATCACAGAAGAGATGAAGCACGAAGAACCGCTCCAGGGGAGATTTTGTCATTATGGCTGTGACATTCCGTATTATATAATTACAGTGTCTCCTATGATACCTGCGCAATTAGCAGCATTGTCCAAACAACATGGAGTAATGTTAGATGTGAAAGATATCATAGCTCATTCTACCAATTTGGAGCGAATTTGTTTATTTAGTGGACGTTCTCAGGTGTATGTAATCTAGGACTACTTCCTTGTTGTATATACTAATCATATATATCCGCGTTTTTACTTGGACTATATTCGTTTTTAAAACAGCTTGAAAAACATATTTCTATACCAATTTGAGCAATTTACAATAGTAAAAATTTAGCCGTAAGAACTAAATCTCGTGAATGATATCAGAAGATTAAGATGAGGAAGTTAATAAATTAACACCAGTGTTAGTCTAATTCCTTGCTGGTACCCCATACATATGCACTGATTTCTCCTCTGCTTTAACTACTTCACTCGGCTAATGAATGCTCTCGCCGATCAAAAGACTGAAGAGTAATTGGCTCAAAAGCGGCAGAGCCGACCCTTCCACCAATGAGTTTTGGATGAAGGAAAACATGCTCCCAGGCCCCTTTAGAACTATCCCAGGATGAACCACATTCAGAGACGCGAGAGCAAGAAGCATGGGTAACGCATCAAGATACAATTGATAGGCTTCATGACGCAGTATTTCATTAGAAGAGGACACGCCGCCGCTAAACTCGATGAGTCGAAATGTAATTCGCTCCTAGTGGGTGTAAGTACGTGATGCGGTGTAGACGGCGAGAGTATACGGACAACAATAAGAACAAGAACAAGAAATATGACGAGAATAAGATGCCGTATCCACCTATTCCGATTTTTTAGTGTACCGGTCCGGATATCAAACGATACTTGTCGGTAAAAGGAGGTGACGACAACGACAAATATTAGCACAAAGAAGAGCTGCACCCCCACACCGGCCATGTAAATCTTTCTTCCAAGGCTTGCGTTCTCCGTGCTGTCCTGATCTGCCATGAGTGCACCGCCAGCAGCTTGAACGATGAAGGAAATAATGTCAGCCGTCACGAAGCCTTTTGCAAGCCAGCGAGCTGGGATCCTGAGCGATGTTTGTTTCGGGTGGAGGAAGTAGATTAGGCGGGAGACGACCATGTATGCAAAGGCATTTATCCCTGGAGGTAGACTATCAGAACGCAGTTAGAGCTGTTTGAAGATGGTGGTGCCCTACACAATGGGGCGAGAAGAAATAACAATGTCGAAAGGGTCACATATGTCGAGTTTTGCTGATCTTTTGCGCCCAACGTGCGTAAAATGAAGCAAAAGCATTCCCATAGTGCACCCATTATGATAACCCAGCAGAATGGCTAAGAAGAGTCAATAGGCGTGTAGTAGTGAGGGCACATTTTGTCTGAACCTTTTTCAAAGTAATGGCCTGTGCAAGATGCGCACACGTAGTCAACCCAAATGCAATCGCAAAGGCGGCATTATCTTCCCACCGAGGGTAAAAGCCATAGTTGTCATTGCACGCGTCCGGAGGAACATAGCCGTTGGTGTCGGGGACTGCAGTTGTACAAGTTGCAGTAACGGTTGAAGTGGCTCTTAACAAGAGAGTTGGTGTGGGGGTAATCGTCACCATGGCGGTTTGTTATGCTGATATGATGGAGTTGCTTTGAATCCAAGGAGGTGTCATTGCTGTCAGGTCCTGCGGAAGAAATATATTTATAAGAGAATGCGAATACGCATTCGCCTTGGCCGGCGCGCCTTTCAGACCATCGTCGCCATATCGACATGGGAAATGGCCACCGCCTCCTTTCTAGCGGGTATTGTGCGCGGCCACAGTCGTTTTTGCGAGGACGAAAACGATGCCCATTCGAAATAGACACGATTTACTCCTTGGTAAGGCTAAATGAGGTTTACTTTCGAGACAGAGTAGCCCCGTTGTGCCTGGTATTCTACACTTGAAAGCTGCTTATACAGGTCCCACCGACTCCTCATTGGCTCAGAGCATCGCTTTCGTCGCTTTCGCAAGCCTTGAAAAAACGACACCGTCCCACTTGGAGCTAATCTGGACAGCTCCTCCACCTTCAATCATGGCATGGCCAGCCCCGTCAGACAGAGAAAAATATGATGGCATCCTGCTAGAGGTCTGGGCTGTGTGTGTGAGTTGGGATGCGCTCCATGAATGCAGGAAATAATGCGAGCCGCTTATACGAAACGTGTCCATTTTCGTCTCCTATGCTCTAAGCATGCCATTTAATTTATAATTCAGAGACTAGTTCTATAATTAAACAAAAACATCAAGTCTTCATTGAGCCAGTCGCCATTCCCAGCGGCCACATCATGTGCTGCTGAAACCTGAAAGGCAGACCTGCAGCTACCCTAACAACCCATGCAATACTGATCTCTTTGCAAAAGGCAAAGTGTATTGGCTTGGGACTTAGAAAGTGCTGCTCTAAAGCGTAATTCAGCATCAGAAAATGCGACAGTAGAACACGCGCGCAGCAGTTGGATGGCTCTGTGAATGCCCTAAATTCCTCTTCCGTCATCTTATTTGTCAATCCGTAGCAAGGCACAATCTCTAAAAACGCTGTAATAAGTTAATATATGTACTCATTTATGATACAAATAGAACGTACCCTCAATGGGAGACTGCTTGGCCAAGCGACCTAGCCTTTCGAGTGCAGAGAGATACTTGATCTCGGCAGTTCCCTGGCACAACGCCCGAACAACTTTGAGAGAGGCACGATAGTCCTCTAACATAATTGCGCTCTTGTTGGTCAGTTGCTGGGCGATATGTTGTTTCATACTGCCTACAAATGCATCCCTGGTAAAGTTACTGAACATGGAGATTTCGAGGTCTGGAACCACTTTTGTCTGGATAAACATCCACCCTCGCAACATCGTTATGAATTCCATCATTGCATCTGGCATATAGGCAGATTGGTAAGTCAATGCTATAATAGCGGCGTATCGAGCATCGGCGTCAATGGTCGTCAGACATGGTTGTGACAGGGCTTGATTGAGGCCATTGATGGCGGCGACTCGCAGATCTAGCGCCTGGATGGAGTAGTCTGCGCCATGGAACAAGGTGAGATGCTGAGCAGAAAGGCCAAGTATGGCGTTGGCAAGGAACTCGTACTGTCGGAGGCGTTAACAGGTCAGTATAAGCTGGCTTCTGTGGGATTTTGGCAGAGCCACTTGCCTCGTGAGACATGGCGGCAACATTGTGCCAGACTGGTTGTGCACCATGCGGCGCAGGAGGGTAGGCTTCCAGCAGGAAATGATGGTAGAATTGCAGGTGGTTGAGGTTAACACATGATTTTGAACTTGAGGAAGCTGTGTTGTGTGGTCTTTTGAGTGTAGGCCGTGGAGTCTCCGGATATACGCAGAGTAGCCCCATGCGATTGCAGCTACAACATTCCGGTTTCGCCTCGGAGCATTTCACTCTGCGTCGCTTGCAGTTGTAACAACCTTGTCGCGACTTGTTGAAGCCTTTGCCAGGCACGGGTTTCCTCTTCCTTTTGAGAGGCGGTGACTTGTTGCTTTCGGTATCTAGAGTTTCTTTCTCGTCCGCTGTGGGTGTTATGGCGGAGTCCGTATCATTCGAGACGGGCGTTTGTTTGCGAGGAATTGTAAAAGAGGTTATGATACCGCCATCTGACGTGGGGGATACGCTGGAGGCCACCATATTTCCGAAAGCTTCTTCAAATTTGCATCCTTAATATTAGAGAGATGAAAAGGCAGGACGCTGATGGATGTGGATAAAATCACGAGCCAAGCCGTCTGGAATTTGCTGGCAAAGTTTCTCAATTCTAATCTGGCTGTGACTGCATCGTATAAGCTTGAACTGGTGGATTGCCCAAACTGCGGCTGAGAGAGATGACGCAGCAAGGCGCTAATAACAGAGACGATTACGTACCTCAACGGGCAGCCCAGCCGCGGCATTCAGTGAGCCAAGGTCGACGAGTGACAGCCCATCCTAAGGAGGTTTCACAGTGCTCTACGGAATGAAGCTGACAGGAGTCAGGTTCATGATTTGGTCGTTGGCAACCCATTGGCCAGGCAGTCGTGTAGTTAGAGGAGTGCTGTGTGTATTTGTACATTTCCATCTTGTTCTAGACGTCGGAAAACATTTTCCACGTCCTTGGAAAAATCCCCCATTGGCACCATCATCCATCGAGCTTCTTGTTAGAGCCTCCGTCGCCTGCCATGTATAATTTCCACCCCTCATAACAGCCTAGGTATAATCCAGCGCCAAACATGTTTGCTAAAAATGTAAAAGTCAGTCCACGAAACAGGCCTCTCACCCCCTCGGTCCGAAGAATATTCTTCGCTGTAGCCATAGGGCCCTGTACAACTATTTTTGCACTGGAACTGGCTGGGGTGTTGCCGCCCGCCGCCAGCCTCATTCTCGTCTTGACAACATCCACCGGAACAAATATACACGAAGCACACCCAGCTGCGACGGCAGCACTCACAGCGCTGACCTTCGCCTGGTACTGAATGTCACGAGTCAGGTCACTGTCCCCCGCCGCCGTTAATCTCTGCTTGAGCCATTCGTACAAGCTAAATGTCAGACTAGTCCCTGGTATAGAACTGGTCACTAACATTGTATAACCTGTCCATAGCTGGGCGGGTTGCCGTGAAAACATCTTCAGGGCTTGGATCAGATGCGAACGTTGTTTAGCATTTGAGTTCCTTTGCGGAGAGACTTGTGCATTCTGCTTAAGCACTTCGGCCGGATTGATGATGGCACAGGCGACGAGATCCGCGGCCGCACCACTGATTGCATGTGCAACAGGAAGAGGGATAAATTGCAAATGGCCTGATTTCTGTGCATTTTCAAAGAGGCTCTTTGAGCTCTCGTAGATTGCAAAGAAGGCTGCGGATGATGGTATTCCAGCTATCAAAGTTGGCCCAAAGCCTTGATAGAGCCCTTGAAACAGATTGCGATGGAACAGGCCGTTCAGCTGGCGGTAGTGCGTCCTGTAGGCGGGCGATTGGATTCTTGTAATGATGGTGTCCATGGGATGCACCGTTACATCCACCACTACTGTGGCAACTGCCGCAGCCTAGTAGTAATCATTCGTCAATCGGACGTACTATTAGAGATTCTTCTGAAATATGGTGACGTACCGAGAGAATGCCGCTGCCGCCGAACGAAGGCATGATTATAGTAGAATATTTCCGGGAGCAGGATTGTCGGGTATGGTACATCGCTACACAGGTGGTATATATCGTATAGGCGGCTCAAAGGATGAATTGATTTGATGTCTTGGCCGGCTGGATACCTAAGGTATCCAAGGCAACATCTTCTGCTTCTTAGTAGATGAAAAGCGCGTGCTCTAGAACAGAAACAGGAAGACTACCTAATGTACATGAACCCAATCCCTAGCAGCTTTAGGTACCTCTAAATTAATCACAACCGAAATTCTAGACCCAGTTGTCCAACTCTCAGGTAATTGAAAAGGAGTCCTTATAGGGTTATCCTTGAGAAATCATTTATACGTTCAATATCAAACATTACAACGTAAGTACATGGTTTACTACGACATCACAACATTCCGTTCTACCTCTGCAGTGTCGTCGTGCGCGCAGTGACAGTATCTTAGTGTGCAAACAGGTCAGTTAGCATACTGTTGTCGATAATAAGTCAGTAAATTACTATCCGAACTATACTGAAAACCCTGTGAATGTACTAAACTGCGGGGTGCTGAACAGTTTACCCATTTGGGTTTCCATCCAATTATCAAAGGGTCCGAATTGAACGCCTGGCAACTCGCTTCCGAAGATAATGCTACTGTAAGCATCGTTCTGTAGCCCTCTATTAGTAATGAGAACTGGGTCTTCCTTATTCTAATAGAGATTCTATATACTCACTAATGAGACATCCATGTTCGGCCAGGCTTCAACACCATCGTCTCCCCAGTCCCACTGTAGACCGGTGAGTGAGCCTTGATCGATCTCGCGGTGGTAATGTCTTTCTAACGGAGGAGACCCATTCACTGCAATGTATCGCCGTACATGCTTGACGATCAGCCTCGCGCGCCGATCCAGCTCGGCAGCAACTACATTCAGACGCTTCATTTGCACAATGCTAGACGCATCACTCATCCTGTCAAATATTCCCACGGCATAGTTTGTGAGTTGCAAGTCATCATCCACTGCCGTGTGCGTGGGGTTCCCAAGGAGGTTGGCCAGAATAATAATCAAGGCCGAGAAATAGGCACATCCATTCGTCCTGTACCATCATCTGTTAGTTGACTGAGTAGAGCCTCGGAACTCACTTTGCGAGCTCACCATATGCTACAATCGCTCAGAGGAGCACGACACACCAGCACCATGCAGTGTCTACTCATCTGAACGCAGCATTTCCAGCCCCCGGGGAGGGGAGGAAGTGATCTGGGCCGGCCTATATCGTCGTTCCCAAAGGATGAGGGCTTCAGACGCTTCCGCCACTCAGCATCGTGGCTCCACATCCCATGAATCATAACTAGACATCCAAGATACGAAAAGTGCGTCATGCAGAGCCAGAAAACCGTTGTGCGGTTGGCATGCTCAGTTACAACATCGGCCTGCAATTCGGACGGCACTGTCAATCTCCAGCGCTCCAGCTGATTATGGAGGAGAGCAACGCGTCATTGGCGTTCTTGTGGCGTGATCTTGGAGGCTCGCGTAGAAAAGAGTTGATCATATACTTGGCCTTGAACATGCGCCAATCGCAGCCGGAGTCGGAAGAAATTAATCAAGAAACGGCCATCTTTAGCGTAAATGTTCCCAGCTCCATCAGCAGGTATGTTAATTAGGAGGTCTAGGTCGATGTCATCGTCGGCTTAAACTGATGGCGTGTGATAGGGTTATTATAACCTATAGGTAATAGGTAATTTAATAGCTAAGTCCTGCCTATAGGTAATAAATAGGTAATAAATAAATAAATAAAGTTAATATATACTTAATTTAGGTATTTAGCGTAAGTAAAACTTAATTTAAATATTTAATAAATTAAGGAAATATATATATTACCTAAGG
>MDJU01000458.1:0-25914 GCA_001721665.1 Trichoderma pleuroti
ATTTTTCTCCCCTACAGGCCCCCGGGCAGGAGGCTGGCGTCCGTCTGCAGCCTGCGTCCGCCGGTACCTAGCATGCATCGTATCACACCCGACTCTGGCACAGGGTTCAGGTTTTTTTCTTTTGCAGCAGCAGCAGCAGCAGCAGCAGCAGACATGGATTGAGCTTGCGGCCCCGACAGCCATGCAGTCAAGGCGTCTGGGGCGGGCTTTTGGGGCTTGTCTGGCTGTTTTGCGGACGCTAAGCCCCATGGCGGCAACGGGGGGGATGCTCGCAGCCCATCAGGTCAATGTATAACGGCGAGTTGGCGTTTGTACTGTGCAGGGCATGCAGCGCGCAAAACTACTAACCCATGGAACTAACCAGACCGACCTTGAACCCACAGGTTTCGTTTCCCACTGAACAAGACCGTTGAGTCCATGTACAAGTATCTCGTACCTAGGCGCTGGGATTATGTCAGAGTTGCGCGGCACGGGAATCCATCGGCACGTCGGACCAAATCCACGTATGCAACATGGTCGAGTGCCATGGAGAGAAGCGGCGCACAAAGGATCTGCCAAGGTTATAGTGTCTGCCAGGCCAACAGGCATCAAATGCCTACAGGAGACAGGTGTTGACGTATAGTACGCGTACTGCCAAGTGCTGGAAACGCTACACGTACGTACCATGGAACTCGTTTGATACTACGTGCTACTACATGTACGACCAAGTGCCACTGTCAATGTTGAGGGATGGATGCAAAATGGGTTGCATTGAGATAAAGTCCGAGCCGGAAACAAACCAAGCCATGGACGAGGCCTGTACAGCAGATACATTGGTCCTGCTAGCACTACTATACCTACCTTGCCTTTGGTAGTACTCAAGTACCCAAGGCAGTGGTCCACAGGGTGCATGTACTGGTCCATTACTCCGTACTCCGTATTGAATTGATGGATGGTTATCAGTGGCACGAATATCAAGAGGCGCTCTCCTTGGCTCTACGACAATCCTGCGCAGCAATTGCCTTTTCCTCCCCGTTCTCGCCCTTTGTTACGTCAAGGTTCAGCATCTGTAACATTGGAGGATCGCGGCATGCGCTTGCAATCAAGGTACATGTGCTCGTAATTATGTACCGGTACGGCACTTGGGGTCGAATGGGAACTGAATCCAAATCCTCTTGGCACCTTGAGGCTTTGAGCCACCTTGGTTGGGCAGCACTTGTTGCCTCATCCATGCCTGGTTGGTCAACCTCCAACCTCCAACCGCTGCCTTTACATCATCCAGCAGCACATGAGCCAACCGCCATTGACGCCTCTGCGAACCGAACCAGTCGGAAGCCTCTCATGGGAGAGATGCTGCCATCACACGAGCACGACATGTGCCAACCTGCGGGGCCCGAAGCCCCAGCCTATCTATGTACGTACGAGTACTCGTACAGTGGGAGCCTGTCCCCGTCGCGTCTTGTCTTGTGTCGCTCGCAAGCCTGGCTGCAAATCTGCAAGTCTGGCGAGCGAGCGTCCATGCCACGGGGATGAGATGAGCCCTGCCGGGGCGACCCGATGGCGACGAGCGTTTGCCTGCCTGCCGCCCAAGGTCAGCATCCAGCCCAGCCCGGTCCAATGGTCGACAGCCTCAATCGAGGCCGATACAGTACGCTGCTGCTGCTGCTGCTGCTACCTCCTCACTTGCCCGCCAGACCAGGACAAAAAGGACAAACGAGTTACGGCGGCTTCGTTTGTACAAGTCCAACGGGCCAAAGCAACGCTGCATCCGTAGCGCGGAGCGACTGCGGAAGCGACATGCTCCATGCCAGCAGAGCCGGAAGCATGGCTGCTGCAGCTTCACCAGCGAGCCTCTCAGAAGACGTCGATCTGCAGCGCCGGCCGAGCTAGCGGTCGGAACCGCAGCTTCACACGCTCGGCTGTCCGTTGAGCGCCTACGTGTACTATTTGGGGCACTAGTCGTACTCGTACATGGACAGACAGGTCGAGGCCGGTGCTAGCAGTCGCAGTCGCAGTAGTCGTGCTCCGTAACTCCAGACTGGCTACGTTCGCATCCCGAGATCCCAGCAAAGCCGCTACCAGGCGCGCGGACAAGGACCATGAGATCAATGGTCTGATTTCCTTTCCTTGCTGCTTGCCCCCATAATAGTCCGAGGACATGCTTGGTCCTACAGGCCAGCGTTGACGGGAAGAGGCTAGACGAAAAAAACGAGAGACGGGGGTGGAAGAATCGCCCTCCGTCCAAGCACCAGCAAAACCGCATGGCCTCCATAGCTAGCAGCGGCGGTGCCCTCCGGCTACGGACAGCCAGCGTCTTGCCACATGAGCGTCTCGTTTTGGAAACCATTGCCGCCCCAGCACTGACGTCTTGTTGCTGACGTGCTTGGCTGCCTTCTGGAGAGCATCAAGTCACTCGCATCGCATCGGCCTCGCACATTTATGCACATGGCCGTGCGTGAACGGGGGCACAGAGCACGAACCCACCGCAGAGTAAGCTGTGGATGCAGTCTCCTCTCTCATCCTGCCAGCGTCGGCATGTAGCCTGCCTCTCTTGTGAGATGACAGCTGCCATGTCCCTGCTCTGGAGATGCCCGCCTATCAATTCGTCAGCTTCTTACACGCACGACCGGCAGCCCTCGCAAGCGCAGTGCCTGCTCGTGCTTGGGGCCCCCATCCAAGCTGAAGGCTGAAGGCTCACGAGACGAGTGCTTCTGCAGTCGACACGCCGCACTACTCTTGCGCAGTCGGGAATACAGAACATGGGGCTCCGGCTTGAGAGATCAAGGCCGCCGCACCAGCCCATCATGGGCAAAGACAGACAGACAGACAGACAGACAGACAGACAGACAGACAGACAGACAGACAGACAGACAGACCGCGGCGCCTCGCCCTCGGCCAGTAGCATGGCATTCTTCTCCCTTTGTCTCCGAGAGGCGGCAGCGGCATTCTGTATCTGTGCTCGTACATGCAGTTATGCCCCCAACCTCCCGCCGCGTGCGTGGGAGCCTGGCCTAGCCTTGCTGAGCACATGGAGCACGACCCGCAGCGGCGGCAGACCGCAAACTACATCCGCTCAGCACGCCGTCGACCAGAGCAATGGTGGATATGATGCTCTACAAGTATGTAGTCAGTCTTGTTGGTCCGATGCTATTCCGGGCGCCAGTGAAGAGTACATGGCCAACCTTGCGCTTGTGACTGCTCCGTACCGGTTGCAGTATCCAGAGCGTTGGCAAATCACGTCTGCTCCCTTTGGCCGCTCTTCCACTCATGCAGATGGCATGGCATGCTAGAGATAAGTCAGACCTGCATAGCCTCATCTGATACTATATAGTACTCTCTTCCAAATCAGCACCCAAACGAGTCACGCCCGCCGGGGATTATCTGCATCTCTCGCTTATGGACTGAGCAATATTTGCCACTCTTGGTTGGCAGCCATCGACGGCCCTCCTCACCGATTGGCCGCGCAATACTCGCCAGAGGACGTGCTAGTACAGCATGCTGCCATTACTCACTCCTCTTACTCTTACTCTCACTGTTGCTTCTGGTATCTCGTACGCACGCGAAGCCTCCATTCTCTGCTCTGATTACGGTACCACTGCGTCAGCGCGGGGAAGCATGTCGTCTGGTCAAGGTCCTTTTTCCCGGTCTGGCCACCGGGCTTATCCGCCGACACAGGATTTGGCTAACCCTCGCATCCCACGTCTTTCCTGCATACCGGCACGCGGATGATGCTTACCCGCGGGCAGCAAGTCGATCCCGAATGCAAGGTTCATCCACCCGAAGCGGCCCATTAACCATCTCTCGTGCTAGCATTCGGGCAAACTGAGATGCCCCGAGCATCACTCCAACGTCGTCGGTCACCTCATTGAGACGAGTAAGCCCCGTGCGTGGTGGGGGTCCACGGATTTTTTTGATTTTTTTTTTTTTTTGCATCCTTGGCCATCGTTGGATGGATGACTGTCCTCGGTATGCGTACAACAAATGCGATGCATGTCTTGTCCAGCTGGAGCAACTTTACTGGCCGTCGGCGCAATACGACCAACCTTGTATCACACTGGCTTGACATGAACACCAAGCTGTACTCTACGAAAGAGCCCGCCAGCAATCTCCACAACACCTGCAGTAAGTATCACGTCCAACTAAATTGCATCAGCGGTAGTATCCGAAAAACCCTGCCAGGGTTCCGCTCCGCCCCAGGATCAGGCTCAAGAGTGTTTCCTGTAGTTGCGGGTGTTCCCGAATGGGAGCCAATGGCACATGGGACTATGAATTCGACGAGTCAGCGTGTTATTGTTTGAGCTTTGGCTTCTATGATGTTCATGGTTGGCGAGAGAAACAAGACGGCTACCAATGAGGACTCGGGAGACACAGCCCGTTGTGATGATTGGGAGCAAGCCCCGTCTTAATAGGTCAAGCCAGGAGACTGTGGCTCACTAGATCCGTATCATGTATCATGCAGTGGCTGAGTTGACCCTCCTTTCCACTTTGTAGTGTAGACACTCGTACATGTATTGAATCACCAGGGGGCTGTGAGCTTGGGTTGCCACAATCTACTGATTCTGGAGTCCACGCTTGAGGATAAACGAGATTTGAGCTCTCTTAAGGTCCATCTGGTACTCAATCGGCCAGTGTCAGTAGACGAGTAATACTAGCTAAAGCTACCTATACGTGCCTTGTATTGTAACCAATGTATCCCGTATCCCACCCCGAAGCCATCAGAATGAATGCAATTCAATAGTCCAACAAAGAGTCGTGCAACTACGCAACCAATACCCCAAGTAGTCTTGTGGGATATACTCTTCAAATCGAATAGTCACCATCACTCGGGGTTTCATATACGTTCCATTATCATGGCAACTCGTTACAAGCAAGACATGTCGCATGTCAGTCAACACCGAAGACTTGAATCCCCCACACTCAACATCCCCCCCCCCCAACTATCCACTCAGTCCCAGCTAGTTTCCACGTATACAACTCACAACCAGAGTGTTTCCCTCAGTCATCCATCGTATTTCCTCCTACTCCAGTTCCCCCAACTTGTCGGCAACGGTAAGCAGCCCCTTGTCCCCCTCCGGCACCCACAAGTCCACCCACGTCTTGGCCTCTCTATATCTCTCCTCTTCCCGCCCCCACGCCTCCTCCCTATCCCTCTCGACGTAGATTGTCCGCAACCCACAGCCCCTCGCGGCATCGAGATCCCCGAGATGCGTCGCCACCAGGGCCACCTCCTCCGGCCGCAAGCCCAGCGCTCGCACGGCGCCCAAGTACGTTGCCGGGTCAGGTTTATACGCCTTGAACGTCTCGGCAGAAAAGATGTTTTGAAACGAGAGCCCGCCAAAGTCGGCGAGGTCGCGTAACAGGCTGGTGTTTCCATTGGACAGCGTGCCGGTGGCATATCTGCGTCCCAGCTCCGCAAGGCCATCGGGCGAGTCCGGCCACGGCGCGAGGCGGTGCCAGACGAGGCTCAGGCTCTCAATCTCCGTCTCGGTGAAGAGGCCATCCAGGTCCCATTTCCCGAGAAGCTCCACGAGGCTGTCGCGGTGGTGCTGGTCGACGCTCTTCCAGGCGTCCGTGTCCTTGTTGAAGCTTCTCGTAAAGGCGCTGTACGAGTCACGCCATTCCTGGACGAAGCGGTCCCAGTCCTGCTGCGTGAGGCTTTCGAGACGGGCCTTTGGAGCGGGCGAGAGGGTTTCTTGAGAAGAGAGTTTGCGAAATGTCCGGAGGGAGATTTCGTCCGTGACGGAGGAGCGCCAGTCGACGACGGTGCCGAAGACGTCGAAGAGGAGGGCTTTGATGTTGGTGAGGGGTGAGGTTTTTGAGGGCATCTTGAGTTTGTTCCTTTTTAGTGTATTTGCTTTGTATTTATATGAGAATATTTGCTAAAGGAAAGGTGGATTTAGATATTTGTCTCGGCATCGATATACTCAAAGCCAGCATTACGTTTTGTGAGTCACAAGTTGGACAATTGCAATGCATGAAGCGTCACCGAGGTTAAACTTTAGATGTACAAAATCACATGATTTAATGTCGCCATCGACAACCCACCAGACCTCATTATAAAGACAACAACTATGAAAATAAAAATAAAACGGCTAATTATACGTCGCTTGATACTAACATTCTTATATGGAAACAGACATGCAGTGAATGCTGATGCCTTTTCCGCGTCGTGTTGTAGGGTAAGGAGGGAGGCGTCTCACGGTGGATGTGACCACTTCCTCCATTCATCTGTAAATCTGTGTCAAAAAGATGTAGATTATTTTTTGACATGAAAAAGACTAATTGGTATACTAGTATATTGATGTCTTTACTGAATGAGAAATACAAAAGATGAAGAGTGACTGCGGCGCGAGTTACTGGGCAGTGAGTGGCCTCGGTATACCAACCGACACGACACGACCTCTTATGCACAACATACCGTCCGCCGCACTCCTTAGGTAGGTGGTATTGCAAACGCAATGAAACTCTCAAGGTTTGATACACATCGTAATAGCTTAAAGGCAAACCCCGGCAAGAGTTGGCCCAAGCCACCATGCACTCCCTACCAGTACATAACCGAGTTTCATCATCTGCAGAGACATTGCCTGGAACCAATCCGTAGCCGAGTGTGACGCACTTGCATCAAACACGCCACTGTGACGAATGCATCTCATTGCACATGGCACATTTGCCACATGGATTCCGGCAAGCCACTATCACGAACCAAGTCTTGATAGGCGGCTGGCCTAGGCGCAGGATGACGACGAGTCCGGGATACGATAGAGCATTCCTGATATCAGAGGGGAGCATTACGTGCCAATCTGTCAAGGAGATTGCTCCGCAAACGCAGGCTAGAGGAAATAAAGTCCTTGGCGCAAGGACCAGCCATTTATTCGAAACGCCCGCCATCGCACTGCCGCTGGACTGGAGGCTATCAAATCCCATTCGGCTCGTAGCCTACCTAATATTAGCAACCAACTCCCAACTAGTGGAGGCTCGATGGAATAAGTGACTGACATGTGGATGCCACTGCGGCTGTCATTTGTTACCCTTGTCTCCCAACGCCCGCCCCATTGGAGTGTGCTCATAACTAGCTGGTATGAAAGTAACTGCCAGCACCATGATATTGTAGAACTTCTCGAGGCCAAAGTAGACTTCATGTGTGGCCGGCAAGCTGCCAAGAGAGCTGAAAAGAAAGCCACGCTCTTCAATAGACTGAGGTACAACACACCTACGGACCTTTTACCTTTTCTTAAACAAAAAGCTTGCCTCAGTACCTAGCGTAAATGTTGTGTTACCTGATTGTGACGGTTAGGGGGTGGATCCTTTGTGATGAGAGCGCGTGGAGCCTCGAAAACAACACAAAAGAACATTGATGGCAAACTTGCCAGCGGCAAAAAGGGAAAAGATGTACCATCATACAGCTCCAACAGTCCCAATGAAAACGTGATCGTGCGGGGACGTGGAATGCGTCTTAGCCGTATACCAACCCCAGGCAAGCGAGGAGAGGTGAGCACCAACACAGACAAGTAAGGAGTACATGTCCAGAACCTTGTACAAGTATGTTGTCGACACATCTCCATACCAACGGCATCTCCGGGGATACATCGCCATCCCCAAGCTGACAGTCTAGTCCACGCCATAGCAATTGTGGAGGGATACGGAGTACGGAGCACAATGATATCAAAGACAGACACCACTAGGAGGACGCGGATGGACGGCCCGGAGCAATGGTGGCCAACATCCCGCTGTGCAGGTGGCTGAGATAGTCTGAGATGGCCTGGGCCTCGTTATTATGTCTCGTAGCTTCAACGGTACGCTTCGACTGAGGCCATTGGCCCATCAATTAAGTGAAACATTCAAGGCAATGTCCGCTAGGTCGGCTCTTGCTGCCGGCATGCCGCTCCGTTACACCCTTGCCCCGGGTTAAGTGGTATTCATGATCTGCTATCGGTTGGTTCGGTGGGCACATAAATTATTGGTTGTGGTAGCATATGAAAGATGGCATGGCAGAGTACGAGTACAGAGTGACTCCCTGTACCACATACTACGAGTGCGTACTCGTACTGAGTGGTACTTCTTCGATGCCTAGGGCAGTTCAGCTCAGTCTTGTGTGTACTCAGCTGAATGTAAGAAAGTAGCCTGCGGCTTCTGTTGAATGCTGATCTTTCCACCCTGGGAAAGTGATCTGGATCCCCGGAGCGTTTAAGAAGGCAATAGTTTATGGACTTGGCGGGCGGGGGTCAGTATTTCGCGGCTTTCTCTGTTCCTCCCGGTACATCTGGAGATTGGCCGTTTGATCCTTGAGCTCTGGACACATATCCTCTGTCAGTGTCAACAGACTCAACAGCCATCAGAACCTCTCATATTCCCTCTCATATTCCCGCCTCTGTGTAAACGGGTCATGGAGAGACTACGGCCGATATGCCATAGCTACAGCCATATAAATGGCGATGAGGGCACCCGTGCTCGTCTTTGTACTGGACACGGCCCAACACTCGTAAATGTCAGATCCAGAGGCCCAGCAACTTCACTTCCCTGTTCTTGTTCTTTTCTTTTTTTAGGCATGTCATTGGCGAGCAAGAGACAGTACGCCGGACCGTACTTGTTGTATTAGTGCTGTAAGTCGTTCAGGATGGAGGTGGAGCAGCAGCAGAAAGCGGAGAAATTGCAGGAGCATGGTAATCGCCCTATCACCCATCACATCTCAGGCTAACCTGAGGGAGCGAGCTCGACTAGTAGCTCCAAGAGAGCTGATGTGGTAGCGGCATATTGGAAAGGTGGAGTGTGCCGCGTTTGCTAGTGGGAGTTCCCATCAAGACAGAGAAGCGTGCAGCTGTGCTCTGGTTGTTCATGTTCCCCTGCATATGGCCCGTTGAGCTAATTAAGCATCGGTTGGAGAGGCCCTTGGATGACATGAGGTTTGCATAAAGGAACAAAAAAGGTCTGGCAATTCCGTAATTTGGCGGTAGCTTGTTCGCCAACAGCTAATACCAGGTGGGTACAAGTGAGTCGGTCAAAAGAGCTCATGATCAGCGCCCGTCTTCTGTGGAGGGACTACCAACGGCCTAGATTCGACAGCAGACGGGGGAGATAAAAAGCAAAAACCGTCCTTTGCCACTGATCATCTTGCTCAAGTCAGCTGTCCGTGCCATTGAGGGGCTTTGACGAGACGCCGGCGCCATCTGTCAGTTGACTGCCTCCGTGGAGAGAGCCTCAAATGCCGTGCGCACGGAGCAAGATTCATATCGTTCTGTTAACGTTCTGATGGCGACTAAGCCTCGTCATGGATAACCTGGCCGTCAGACAATTAAAGATCATCACAAGAATATCCCGTGTACGAAGCTTGCACTCGTATCTGTTCATGGTTTCGGTCATGCCGACCCCGATGAACACGCGGGCCAAAAAGAAAAAAAAAATCATCAGCAGGATCATTATCCCCATGTCTGCTCAATTAACTGGGGATGGGCCGTACCAAGTAAGGTTGGTTCCCCTAAAAGAGCACGAGGACCGGGCTGGTTTGCCAAGCTCGGCCCGCTTCCTAGGCCAGCATAGTTTCGGGCCTCGTGAAATCGAACAACAGTGACCCTGGTCGCGATTAATTTCCAAAGCGACCAGGGAGGCCAGCTAAAGTAAATGAGCCAACCGGTACCCCATACCAGTGGCTTCCATACAAGCGCAATGCTACGCACGTGTACGATGTACCAGCAGTGCTATGCCCCCTACGGACAGCATTCCCCATAACCTTGGAAGAATGGAGCACAGCAAGTACTGTGCAAGTAGTATCGTAGAACCTGCAGGACGATGCAAGGTACGCGTTCAGGATTCGAGAGCGTGGAAAATAGCCGAGCACCGCCATGGTGGGAGACTTGGTAATAAACCCGTTACAGGCACTTGCGTGTACTCTGCTGCAACATCGCACCCGTGTGCTTCGGTCGAGAGGGCAACTGACACAGCAAAGTCTCACCAAAGTACCGGGCCGTGGCGTAGGCGACTGGGCGACGTGTACCCGTCCGTAAAGGGGGAGGAAATAAGGTACATAGGCACAGTCCATCGTATGGGGTACCAATAGTAAATGGTGATGACGGCTCGCGGGCCTTGGAATGATGACCGAATAATGAGACTAACTTTGGGCCAACAATTGCCAATCCTCCCATCATTTCCTGGAGAAGCAATGTAGTGGCTGCTCATCGGACGCCGTGGCGAGTATCATCCTGGACCTGAAGTTCCATACGAGGAGTACTATACTTGTACGAGTACAAGCATGGTATCCGTAGTCTAGAAACATTCGCTCTAGCCAGGATGCTCATCCTATCCGCGCATACACTTGAACAGGCGCGATTTCGGATAATGTCGTGAGGGTGGTCCTGACAGGGATCCAGCCAGGTGACACCGGTAGCCTTGCATATGTGATATTGCCGTGCATCCACGCTGGCTTACATGAATGAATGCCTCTGCAAGATCAAGTGTCGCCGTCCACTTTCAACGGTACGTAGCCGAGGGCCCTCCTTATTGCTGTTATTATGTTATGCCCATTCCAAGACCGTTGGCTCTTTACATAATTAAACGTTGTTCCCTCATAAAAGGCCGGCGCAATATCCCATACAAGGTAAGAGCAGGAAGCCCCATGCTGGTGATAATTTCTACCAGCCCTCGGTCCGTCACCAATCCGGGCGCGTTGATAGTCGGGCACACTCATGTTGCCGTATCATATTCGGTCTCGCACCGGACAATGGTGAAACAAAATAAATAAAGCCACTGGCCGGATCCTACGCTTTGCGGCCGGGAATGAGACGCCACCGCGCCATCTGCCAGACCAACAGCAGCTGTAATAGGTACTGGTGCCTCTGAGCTGAAGGGGGGAACCTGACAGGCCATCGGGTTATTAGGACGTGTCTTGGCCAGTCGTATGGTGGGCGTTTTTGGCGTTGACTGAGGACCGCTAATCAGGACTGGGAGTAGCATGCTGGGAGTGGACGCTTGGGCCCTCGCGGATGATAGAACCGACGCAGGCCCCTGGCCAATGATGCAGCGTTGCTCCGTCTGTAGAGGGGGAACAAGCTTGCAGGGGGGGCGAGGGTGAAGAGAGAAAACAAGCAAGTCCTCTGCCTTCAGCTTCCAAGGAGGGATAACCATGGCTGCTGCGGTAGATTTAGGAGGGGGCCCTTGGAGATGCCTGCCGGACAGCTCGCAGTGGTGTGCATATGCGGCCATCCGCTGGCGTACAAGTATTCTCGTGCGAGGCCAAGCCCGGGTGCTGCATTGGATAATGTTAGATTGCATGACTGATCTGAGAAGGGACCAAGATGCTCTGGGGGTAGCGGTTTGAAGACTAGACTTGCCTTGCTCGAGCACCAGCACCCAGCACTCGACCCCAGACCCAAGGAGGCTCACGCCAGCAAGGCAGCACGGCAAAGCCTCTCCTCTCCTCTGCTTGGGCAAGTCCGTAGCCTGTCCAGACAGCCCTCCATCTGCCTGGCCCTTGCAATCAAGCTTCCAGCGTCCTGGGATCGCCTCAAGCACGGCCCACATGGGCAGAGTCGACCCCGATCGCGCGTCAACCAACCAGGCAAAGTGGATGTGGACAATTAATACTCCCTGCCTCCTGCTCCCGGCACCCCGGCGGAATACCTCGTCATTATCTTTTCGTCTCGCCGTCTCCTGTTCTGTGCTCGTCGTTATCGTCGTTTTGTCGTGTCGTGTCGTGTCTTGTGCTGCTGGCTGCTCCAGCGACAATCTTCAGCTTCGTACGCCACGCAGTTTGCAGGAGCGTTGTCCGACTAGAAGCCGGCTTTGCTTTGCGTTTCTTCTTTTTTTTCGGCATCTGTTGTGGTTCAATGGATTAAGACACATTCAGAAATCACCCGCGAAGCCTTTTCAGGCGGTTTTGCTTCTTTCCTTCCTTTTCTTTTCCCTTGCGTCCAAAGGTGAGATTCATGTGGCAGGAGCTGGCGACGCCCTCGTGTTGCCAGCTGCCCTGTTAGCTCTACGAATCCCAAAGACAAACTGACGCCTTTCATTGCTTCAGTTCTCCCCGTTTTTTTTTGATTTAAATCGTTGCATTAGCACTTCATTGCGAATACCGGCGTCGAGACCCTTTTGCTACCGTTCGGCATCTCCGTGTTTCATTCCAAATCCCCTTCGCATTCGACTAGATCGAGTAACCGAACCGTTTGAGAAACCATCACCTTTCATTCCCCCGCCTTCCTACAACCAATGCTTTTTCGTTGTTGAATTGGATTTCTTTCAACAGTCTCGACGACTTCCTTTTTTGTACGAATTGCGTGTTTTAGACTTCGAAAGCAAGACATTAATACCCAGCCACTGCTTCACATCGACTGGGGCGTGCACAGTAGCCAGAGGGATTGCCTGTCAGACATTTGGGCCGTCTTGTAAGTCGTTCGTTTCCCCTTGCTTTGGATGTATCGCGGCAGCGAACCCTTCAGCAGCAATGAACCCTGAGACATTTCAGACCAGCTCATGTCTGCAAAATACTAATGATTGTTGAATCAAAGGATTGTCGCCCATGACACAGACTGGTTATCAACCAGCTGCTACCCGTCACATACAGGCCTAAAACTAGGTAGCCGCCTTGACTCAACTTGGCAGCAATGTCGGCCTGGACAGACGACGAGTACATGAATGCGCAGGCCGCAGTCTCGCTGCCTGCGCGAGAGTACGTTCCTTATAGAACACCCTCGACCAAGTCAAGGAAGTCGAGGCGTTCAGCACGTTCAATCACCCCTCCAGCAAAGAAGAAGATTTCGCCGTCGAGAAATGGAAACGCCTCTAAGCGTTCCTCGAGGGACATCACAACCGACGAGCAAATAAGCATCCTCGATCCACGACGCTTCACTCCCACCCTGCATGCCAACTTGGTGTCCGAAATCTTGTCACTAAGGAGAGACCAAGAAGAAAAGGTCAAGGTTATTGAGAGTCTCGAAAGTACACTCCAAGCAAGCAGAGAGGAGCAGGACGCTCTGCAGGACAGTGTAAATGCAGCAACCAAGGAGACCCGCTCGTTGCAACGGCAGCTGTCGTTACTGGAGGGTGGAACTTCTTCAGCGTTGGGGGATCTTTCACGAGAAAGAGACGAGGCTGTCGATTCAGCGACTGATACGAAGAAGCGCTTAGACGCAGCCCTGAGGAAACTTCGTATACAAGAAGAAGATTCTCTGCGAGTTCATGAACAGTGGGCCGAAGAAAAAGAAAACTGGGAAGATGAGAAGCGCAAATATGAGCGGCGAATCCATGTGGCGGAAAGCCGCCTGAAAATGGTACTTGATGAGGTCGCAGCCTATCAGGCAAATCACGCAAATGGAGCCTCTCAACAAGGCCGTGGCCATGAGAGCGATGCAGAAGACAGCGGTAGAGAGAATGACACAGGCAGCGTGAGAACAATGAGTCTCACAAGCAGCATTCGTTATTCCCTGGCCAATGGACCTGGCTTCTCTCTCAATGGCTACTCTCTGGCAGATGAGCTCAAATTTGATGATACGGATGACCAGACGGACCTTGACGGACGCGAAAGCGTCTTCTCAAGCCCGCGACAACAACACCGGCGAACATATAGCCGTGAGAGCGTCATTAGCAAGCTTCACCGAAGGACAAAGAGCATCGAAAGTGTGAAGCGTCCTGGCAGCGTTGCACGTGGCAGAGGAGTGTTTATGAACCAATCAGTTCTAGAGGCTCTCGAAGGCGAAGATGAAGAGACCGAGGGAGAAGACTCTGCTCCAGCCCGCACTCGCGCTACCTTTAAGCCATCTTACGCTGATGCTAGAGTCCAGTCTTCTCCTGCTTCCGAAACTTCGTACAATAACGCTGGAGTCCAGTGCTCTCCTGTTTCCGACTATACATACAGCAACACTGGAGTCCAGTGCTCTCCTGACTTTGAGCACAGATACAGTGATGCAGGCGTTCAGTGTACTCCCCCGGCTCCGGCTCCCATTCCGGCTCCCATTCCCACTCCCAAGCCTCTATACACCGACACTGGAATTCAATATTCTCCTAGTCTTGAACCCTCATATGCCGATGCAGCGATTCAACACTCCACTGCTTCCGAATCTTCATACACTGACACCGGAGTCCAAGATGCACCCATCTCTGCAACCTCGTACGCTGATACTGGAGTTCAGTACACGGTTACTTCTGAGCCCACATACGCTGATACAGGCGTTCAGCACTCACCTGCTTCCGAGCTCTCTTACGCTGATACAGGAATCCAATTTTCTCCACCGCCTTCTCCTACACTGGACGTGCTGCCATCTCCTGAACTGGAGCCTGTTATTTCTGAGGTAGTCGAAAAGAAACCGTATGAAGAGACACCCCCGCGATCAACCGAAATCGAAGCAAATCAGCGAAAGAAGAGAGTTAGTCTACCCCCTGTTATTGAACCGCCTACTACACCCCGACGTATGGTGTCATCAGCTTCGCAGACGGTTGAGATTCCCTTAACCCCTCCGAAGACGCCAAATTCAGTGTACGAGCTGCGCGAGGCTTCGCCTGTGGAGGTCGAGACGCCAAAGCCTGAACCGAAGATGACGACTTCTTCGACGCAGACCGAGGCTCCTGCCCCCGTAGTTGCTCCTATTCCGCTACCTCCATTGTATATCCCGAGCATCAGCATTCAACCACCAACTAGCCGGCCTACTTCGCCGCATACTCCGAAGCTTCCCCAACATTTCAAAGACTTTGGGTGCCAAGTCCATATCATTGTTAAAGGCGATATGGTTGACTCGAGCTCTCAAACAGAGGCAATCCAGACAGACAAGAGGCTGGCTCTTCTTCCAGCCCATCTTCAGCCGTCTTCTATCACTTCCCGTCCTACCTCGCCTCATCCTTCGGGCATTGCTATTCCCGACAAGAGCGCCAATTCTCTTGCTGGCGGCCTACCTCCTCGAAACCCTCGACGGCTGGAAAGCAGCCGGTATAGCACCGAGCTTCCGTCTTCCCCCATCAGCCTCCGAATGGATGACCATGATTTACACGACTACAACGATGATCTTCTCCTATCGAGCCAACGCGGCCCGATAATACCACCTCGCCGTTTCAGCAGCCTCTTCTCCGGCTTTTATACCGATTCGGATGAGATTGACGAGTTTGGTGAGCTGGACATGAGCGATTCTGAATACCGAACTGCCTTGACGGCCCCCAGACCTCCATCCAACCTGAGCCGAACCGGTAAGCGAAGCTCAGTGGGTACAGTCGCAACTTCACCAGATCAACATTCCAAGCGCTCTGGTAGGACGTCTGTAAGATCAGTAAGGAGCACCGATCTGTATAGTGTTGGTGAGAATGAGCCCCAGTCCGGGAGATCAAGCAGGCTCAACGAAAAATCACCAGCGCCTGCACCGGGCCCATCAAACCGCAACAGCGTCACGCGAAAGGCTACCATGGCTCATACAGGCTTGGCCAACTACCCTACCATTGTTGAGCCCAAGAATCAAGCACCATTTCCCATCCCAGCCCGAGCCAGCTCACGGAAGCCATCCATCAGCACCAGTATTCCAAGCGATGGACGCAGCACTCCATCAAGCATTAGCGGGCATCGCCGAAGCGGTAGCCGTACTTATTATGCAAATAGCGTTCATGTTCGTCGTGTTCGTTCCGCAAACACTCTGCCACACCACGAACGCCACCGCAGGACAGGCAGCCGAACACCACCTCTGTCGCCATCCACTGAAGCCCCTGAAAGTCCCGGTCTCCCTCCCTTGCCCCAAAATGATATCACGACGCCGCGCAACCGGGAAGGCAGCACCTATAAAAGGCATCGCCATCAGCTATCCAACAATACCGTCATGACTGCCAAATCCGAGGCCGTATCCCAGGCAAGCTCACAAACGCCAGGAGTCGTGGACGCGATTGCTCAGACCATGGTTGGAGAATGGATGTTCAAGTACGTTCGCAGAAGGAAATCGTTTGGCGTTGGAGACGCGGGGCATAAAGATGAGAACAGCAACGATAGGCACAGGCGATGGGTCTGGGTAGCACCGTATGAGCGAGCTATTCTATGGAGCAGCAAGCAGCCATCTTCCGGCAGTGCTTTGTTAGGAAAGACGGGTCGCAAGCGTAAGTGTATACCCCTGAAGTGAGAAGTTCCGTTGAGTACTAACATTGTGAATAGTTGCTATTCAATCGGTCCTCGATGTGAAGGATGATAACCCGGCACCTCGAGGTGCTACAACGCCCATCTTCAACCGATCAATCCTTATCCTCACACCACAGCGAGCTCTTAAATTCACAGCGCCTACATCCGAGAGACATTATCTCTGGCTGACGGCGTTGTCATTCCTGGCCCATTCTTATCAAGCCGTTCCCGAAGTCCTACCTGCCCAGCCACAGCAACACCTCTCGGTTAAGCAGCACCCTCTCCCGAACTTTGAACCGCCACGCCCTACGAAGCTGACGAGAGGAGGAATACGAGATTCTATTCGACTGGCCAAGGGTCGAGCAGGCGCGCCAAAGACGGAGCTGGCGAGCATGCCCAGCATCCCCGATGTTCCCACCCTGCGGATGGGCGATGTTTCTAGGTTTCGAGTGGCAGAGTCCGTGACTGGAGCCGGGCACTCTAGGGAAATCTCGGTGGATGCCGCCGAGCCACCCATGATTCCTCGCTTCAATGATCGGACGGGCCACACGCCAACGAATCATGGCCGCAAGCGCAGCAACACAGGAGGTCGTGTGCCCCCGCCGCTCTCTTTCCGAGGCTTCTCAGGGCCGACTCTTGGTGAAATCAGCCACCACTCCTCAAACAGCACGGCCGGTGCCAGCATCGAGACGACTGGCTCTTCTGACCTTTACCCGTCACAAGGATCCCCTGCCAGCTGGGGTCTAGCCCAAACACCGTTGACGACGGTATCATCTCAGCAAGGCAACTTCTTTGATGCCATAGGTACTGTTCGCATGGAGGCGTTTATTAGCCCCCACGCATACCAGCAGTACAACGAATATCAAGAAGAGGGAGAAGATGATTACAGAGCGCTTGCGCGAAAGAAGAGTAAAGAATTTCGCCGACGCAGCAGCCGGAATCGCCGTCGAGCCCAGCTGTCAAGGAGCACCCGGGGATCAGACGAATTCTTCAGCGGAAGCAAGACAGCAGGAGAGGAGGACTTTTTCCGAGACGACCCCTTTAGGGGCTTTTAAATGGTCTACAATGGCCACAACCCACGAAACAAATCAACCATCAACCACACATTCATTTGTAATATACCTATATACCAACGATCCAACTATAACGGATCAAGCAACACCACGACGGGATACCCTCTTTTTTTCGACATTATAAACATCTACATTTTTGCTTCAAGCCTTGTATTGATATGAATTACGGTCATTGCCGCTTTATTTTTCTTCTTCTATTTCTGCTGTTCCTTTGTTGCTTTCATCATTCATTTTTGCGGTGCACGGCGCTGATTTTCTTCTTGAATATATACGTCTCTGTATTAACATGTATTTTTTTTTGTCTGCGGGTGGATGTTGGGGTCAAGGGGACTCCGAAACATATACAAAATAGGGGTGTACACAAGGCAAGAGGGAGCAATTTCCACCATGATCTCACGCTATTGGAGGCGTCTTTGGTCTGGACATGGCAAGATAGACTTGGAGATGCGGTTGGCAGGGACGGCGGGATGAATGCCCTTTCAGCAAGCAAGATTGGGCGGCCTTTCTCTGGGAACATGGAGATGTTGAGAGAGGGCTAACAGTAGATGGTAAAAACTGAGATCAATACGCTCGTAATACAACGAAATTATTACTCGATATCGCGAACCTGATGTGACTATGATGAACAATTTGTCACATGCTTGGTCCATGGTCGGATCCAGGGCAAACAAACACCGGCCCCGCCAAAGGGAAAAAAAAAGAAAATCGGTTCCAGGCACGTTGACTTGACCCCGCCATTAACACACCTACCTGTGCCACCACTGGAGCTTACGACTGTGTCTTTTTTCTTTCCAGCTTTACGTATTCGTCATTCATTTGGAAAAGGGAAAAGAAGAAGTAAAGAAAAGATTACGAAAAGGGAAGACGGAGAGAAGCAAAATAAACGTGTAAAAAGGACAACACAATGGAGGCCGAGACATTGGAGCAGATGCAGACGCGGCACCGTCGTGAGCTCAAAGACCTCCAGGGAAGAATCACCAGCAAGAAGAAGAACGCCACGAAGAAGACGCGCAAGGGTGTCAATGACGAGTGCGCCGAGATGGAACGCCAACTAAGAGAGAAGCAAGCCTCCGAGGTTGCGGCCTCGAATGGGGAGGCGGAAGAGGATGTCGAGGAGGAGGCAGAGCAGGAAGAAGAGGCACAGCAGAAGGGCGCGACGACCAACGGGGCGCAAGAGCTGGAAACAGCGACGGCGAAGCTGAATCTGGAGGAGAGCAGCAACGAGCACGCGCAGCAGCCCGGCAAGAAGCGAAACCGACAAAAGGAGCGGCTGGCGCGGCGCGCCGCCGAGCAAGAGGCGGCGATGCTCCACGCGGAGCAAGAAGCGTCCAGCATGACGGACCACCGGGCGCGCGAGAGCACATACATGAAGGGCGAGTTTGCGGCCCACGGGCTCAGCGAGAAGGACATCCAGCCGGACGGCCACTGCCTGTTTGCGGCGCTGGCGGACCAGCTTGCGCACAACGGCATCCCGCTCGGCGCCGACGACGACGACGACGACGACGACAACAAGGAACCGGCGTATCGGACGGTGCGGAAGAAGGCGGCCGGGTTCATGGAGGCGCACGCAGACGACTTTGCGCCGTTTTTGGAGGAGGGCCTGGAGGGCTATGCGAAGAAGATGAGGGATACGGCGGAATGGGGCGGGCAGCTGGAGCTGATGGCCGTGGCGAGACAGTACGGGGTCGAGATTAGAGTGATACAGGACGGGAGGACGGAGAAGATTGGGGAGGGAGAGGGAAAGGGAGAGGAGGCAAAGACGCTGTGGCTGGCGTACTATCGGCATGGGTATGGGCTGGGAGAGCACTACAACTCTTTGAGAAGGGCGGCGGCGACGGCAGCAACCACGACGGCGGCGGACTGAGCTTTGCATCATGGCGATATCGTGAGAGTCTTTTATTTGCGTATTCATGTTATATCACAGGTCTATGGGGGGGAGAGCTTATTTTGTCCTCTTCCTTTCTCCTTGGGGGAAGAAGAAGGGAGCTCGTGGGGGCCGGCCAGCCTCGATCTTACCGCTGCCCCGTCCTACCTACATCTATATACGGAGCTCTCGTCACCTTGCCGCAACAGAGCACACTCTTCTTGTTCAACTTCAGCATCCTGCAGTGGCGTTACTACCGAGACCACACGGAGATGAAGTCCCTGACGCTCCCGTCCTCGTTTGTGCCCGCCTTGTGCGTCCTCGGCGGCTTGACGAGACACACGCGGTGAAGCGCATCTGGGTGAGGCTGCTTGGGAGTGGCAATGTCCTTGGCGTTGCCGTCGTCGGTGTATTCGATGGGCTCGCCGGGATTAGCGAGGAGCGCCTCGTAGACTTCGGGCCAGACGCCCCAGGGCGGGCCCTGCTGCGAGAGGGGCTTTCCGGAGGGGAACTCGAGGCAGATGAGCTGGCCGCCGGGGGCAAGCAGCTGGGCCATGCGCTTTGCCCACCGGGGGCGCTCTGAGGGCTGGAGGGCGCAGAGGAACTGTGTAGTTGGGGGGGTTTGGAGCCGTCAGCGTTTTCTCTTCTTTTCCATAGTATAGAGGTTTGAATGAATTTCGTTGCTCACTGTGTAGTCGTAGATGAGGTCGAACTGGCCCTTGCCGCCCTCCCAGGCGTCGCCAAAGAAGTCGCCCGACACCCACGTCACGCGGCCGCACTCGACGCCCTCCTCGACGGACCTGTACTTGCCCTCGGCGGCGGCCGTTTGCTGGTTCTCGCGGGCAAGGTCCCGGGCGTGGGGGCTGTAGTCGAGGCCGACGACGTCGTAGCCGAGGGAGCTGAGGAGCAGCACGTCGTGGCCGAGGCCGCAGCCGGGGACGAGGGCCGAACGGCGGATGACGGCGCCGGCGGCGTCGCGGAGCGGGTTGCCGCGGGGGTCGCGCTCGAGGGACGGCGGGATCAGGTCGGTGCGCTGGGCGAGCAGGTCGGCGAGGGCGAGGGACGGGCCGGCGCGGTCCCAGGGGTGGAAGGACTGCTGGTAGAGGGCGTCCCAGGTGTCGTTGTGCTCGGAGACGGGCTTGGAGGCGAAGGTCTCGCGCAGTTTGGCGGGAGGGTCCATTGCGGGTGTCTTGTGGTAGGGGGAGGTTTAGCGGTGAGTTGATTAGAGAGGAGAGGGGAGGAGATTGGTGTAATGCGTGATGTGGAGGGGATATATAGGAAATGCTGGTTATGCAAGGACGATGCGTGGGCTTTGGTGTAGTGGACGAGGGCGAGCTAATTGACTTAGTAAATAGTTGGCAGCATTAGCAGCTGCATCACATCATCACATGCAGGTCGGTGAATGGAACGTGTAGGAACCGCGAATACAATAAAAAAGCAAACAAGCAAACGCCACTCGTCAATTCACTGCCGGAGAAGACGAGAGTTTGGCCTGGTTTGGGGATTAAATGGAGATGCGGCGTTTGCCCTGTTTGTCGAAAAGGGTCCAAGTGAATTGATTTCGTGGGGATGCTTATGATATTAGTGGCGGGGACGGATGGATCTCGGGGTACGGGGATGTCGATTCGCGGGGACTTGGATTTGTGTTGAGGAGATGTTTGCTTTTGCTGTAAGAGTTAGAAAGTGTAGATGGTATATGATGTCATATAATGATGTTGTATGAGATTTGAATCACACATGCTCATTTGCACAATAAATGTCACCGTGTGTGTCTATTCCAATCACAAGCCATCAAGAGCTGCGTCTTTTGTCAACCCACCAAAAAAAAAAGGAACGAAGCTGCGTATCGATAACGCCACGGGCTTGCTTAGGTGGGGCCCCAGAAAGAAGAAAAGCCAGGATACCGCCTGCCCAAAGCGGACAAGGTCTCGGCACCACCAGCCATGAGCCTCGGCTTGTCAGCTCGAATGACATACCGGCCATCTCCAAGGCCGATGTGCTTACTGTTTTTCTCACCTCTTTGCGTCTTCTTTCGAATCAAGCCAATTGAAGGGAGAAATTCTTTATATAAACAACATAGCTGCACTGTGTCATCACCATGGATGTCACCAATCTGTTCAGCGTCAAGGTAACGTATCCCGCTAAGAAACCCCCCCCCCCCTCCCCTTCAAGCCAGCTCACCAACGCGTTTCGTGTACATAGGGCAAAGTCGTCCTCGTCACCGGAGGCACGTTTTCCTCCCCCGAGTCAAGTCCCCCCCCAAACTAACCCGTTTCTTCTCTCTCGTCCGCAGGCGCAAAGGGCATCGGCCGCATGATCGCCGAGGGCTTCGTCGCCAACGGGGCCAAGGTCTACCTGACCGGCCGCGACGCCCCGGCCTGCTCGTCCGCGGCGACGGAGCTCACCGAGATGGCCGGCCACGGCGGCTCTGCGCACGCCCTGCCCGGCAACCTGCAGGACCTCGCGCAGTGCCAGGACCTAGTGAAGCGGCTGACGGAGCTAGAGCCCGCGGGCCTGCACGTGCTGGTGAACAACGCGGGCGCGGCGTGGGGCGCCGACGTCGACTCGTTCCCGGACCACGCGTGGAACAAGGTCCTGACGCTCAACCTGCACCGCGTCTTCACGCTGTCGCAGCTGCTGCTGCCGCTGCTGGAGAAGACGGCGACGGCGGCGGACCCGGCGCGGCTGATCCACATCGGCAGCATCGACGGCATCCGCGTGCCCACCGTGTCCAACATTGCCTACGCCGCCAGCAAGGCCGGGCTGCACCACATGTCCAACGTGCTGGCCAAGGAGCTGGGGCCGCGCAACATTACCAGCAACGTGCTTGCCTGCGGGCCGTTTGCCACCAAGATGATGAAGGCGACGCTCGAGGTGGCGGGCGACTTGATTCGGAGCGAGGCGCCGCTGCGCAGGATCGGTACGCCGGAGGATGTGGCGGGGGCCAGTCTGTTCTTGGCGAGCCGAGCTGGGTGAGTTTTTTTCTTTTTCTTTTCTTGTTTTACGGTGTCTGTGAGTCGAGGGGGGCTGACTTTGGTGTGTGAATGCAGAGCATTTTGTAACGGAGCGTTGATTCGGGTGGACGGTGGTGTGTCTCATGTATCCAAGCTTTAAACGGGGACATGCTGATTTTAGTACTGCGGTGCTTTGGTTTACGGACAACGTCACGCAGATCAAAGCAAGAGAGACGGCGATTTATTCAGGAGGTGTCCATGACAGCCTCGTACAAATTCCATTAGCATAGGTGCGGGTATTTATAGCTGGCTATATATATATGCAATGTGAGAGGGAAAAAGAAGAAAAGAAAAGATGACAGGGGGGGGGGTAATAAAAAAAAAGACAATGAAATCCCAACAGAGCAGCCGTATATGTACAATGTCCTGACCTCCCTGTAGACCAACACCGTCCCATCCATCTGATGGAACCCATTAACCAAGTTGAACCAAAAACGACGGCGCAAAAGACTGAGCGCGCACCACTTTCCGACGCCGAAATCTCCCGTGTATATGAAACGACAAGATGATCAAAATGTATCGCAACTTGTAAAGGGAAAATAAAGGAGGAAAAGGAACCAAGTTTATCGAAACCCAGATGATGCTTTCGTGGGGGGGAGGGGGGAAAGAGACGGCCATCGTCAGCATCGCACTCTTTCACAGCCGTGGCGCCAAAGACATTCCAGCAAGCCGAGCCGAAGAGTGACGACAAGCCCGTCTCTTTCGGCCGACAAGTGTCTCAGCACAGATGTGTCTTGGGCGGCGAAGATGTATTTGAAAAGGGGGAAATGTGAGATGACGACAAAAGCTAGGCGGATATATTTTGGGTGATGCCGAATCAAATGTTGAAATCCGCAAAGTCGCGCACCATGACGGCGGCCTGCGCGCGCTTGGCGGCCTCGGCGACGAGGGTAAAGTCCTTGAGGAAGGGCTCGGTCGAGGGGGCCTTTGTCTGGACGGGGGCGGGAGCCATGATGGCGGCGGAGGAGCTGGGGGATTGCCTGGTGGACGAGGAGGAGGACGAAGAAGAAGAGGCGGCGTCCATGATGGTTGGTGATTGTGTTTTTTGTATGTGAGGGAGTTTTGTTGGTGGTTGTATGTAAGCGCGGCGAATGATGAAACCAAGAACCAAAACCCGAGGGTGAAGCGACGAGGTTTCTGGCTATGCAGAACGTGGAGAAGAAATATGGGGGATCTGCGCGCTGGGGAAGTCGTCGTTACTCGTACGAGATTGTATTCCCAGTGTATGACGGACTCCGGGGGAGGGAGTGTGGAAAGCGACGGCTTTTTATCCCGGACAGAACCAGAACAGGGCGCTTTTGTGGATGAATTCAGCCGGAAGCTCTTTCGTGTGCCCAGTGACCGTTTTTGCGTAGTGTGTGTGTGTGTGTCTGGTGGGGGGGGGGGGGGTCGGCTGCAAGCAAAATCCTGAATCAATGTCTCACTTTTTGGGCCTTTGTCTAGAAGCGATGGATGGGAAAAGAAAAAAAAGGATTGGATGGTGATGGAGAAATTCCAAGGGACAGCAACGGAAGTGTATGGAGGGGGGGGAAGTGATGGAATCAGGTTCGGGAAAAGAAGGGAATCGAGCAAGTCTTTATCTAGACTCGACGAGTTCCATCTGGATTGGCCGGCAATGGATGGCGGACAGTGGACGGATGAGTGGGGGGAACATTTTCGGGTCGGGTTTCTTACATGCAATGGACTTGTTCCAATTCTCACGCACGGTTATGACGACACAGCGCCAGCCGCTAGCTCGGGAGTACTCGAGCAGCGGTTTTACGGGGGAAAGGGACTTGTTGGGCTTCCGGCCTTGCCTCGGCATGTGTACCGACGAAGTGACAGCTGGACGACAATAGATATGTGATGTATGGGGGAGGGATTCATTCATTATTTGCGTCCGAGTAAAGTAAATTCATCTTCTTGGGAGAGGGAAATGTTGTACCTACTGCTTACTCGACCGAGATCATGAACGAGAACAGCAGCAATACAGAGACCAGAGACAGAGACAGAGACAAACCCCACGTCTTTAACGCGTCTTACAGGCAGCATCAGCGCCCTGCTAACCACGTCGGTGCTTGCATGTGTGCTTGTATGTACCAGCAAATAACAGGGAGTGGGGGGCTCTGATTCGACGTCCATTCACAGCAGCGACTGTTTGTCATATTTGCATTTCCTCATTTGCACTCTTGTGCAGGCTGCTCTGCTTGGATTCGTGCAATTCATGTCACAACTCGGCTGCCGTGGCACGCCGTGGGCTCGGCCGAATGAGACGCGGCCACATTGTCCGTCTCTTGCATGCAAATGGGACGATTCTAGGTAGACATCCATCACCTTGCACAGTACATGTACAGTTACAGATGTACGAAGAGAAGAGACAGGGCGAGCCTAGAAAAAGCATCGGATAAACCGAACCCGATCTTCGGAGAGCAGAGCAAGCCAGCAGCCAACAGACGGCAACGAATAAGACGGGACTGCTGTACACTAGGCAGAAGCATTTCCCTTCCCATACAGTATCCATTGATCCTCTCACACAAAACTTTTGACTAGCCTCGTTTACTTCTTATGCGCCATGGCTAGCAAACAAGCCCAGTCGAGACTAACATCCGGCGGGCGATCTGCGAATGGCTGGCTGGATCCAGTCCAAGTCCAGTCCAAGTCCAGTCCAAGTCCAATCCAATCCAATCCAATCCAGGGCCCCCCCCCCCCCTCGGCACAGTCCCTGCATCTCAAGTGCTTCAGGGTCTGCGCTGTGCTGCGCTGTGCTGTCTTTTGCCTTGCCTGGCCCTGCACGTGCATGAGCCTGTACGATGCGATACTGTATGTGTGGTGGTAGCTGGCTGGCTGCCCTGCACTCCAAACTCCGTTCCGCTGTGTGTACACCTTGCCAACCCCATACCTGTTGGTAAGGCCTCTCCAGAGACGGCAATACACCTACATATACACACATGCTCAAATCACAGACCCAAACAACGAATCGCGCAAGGAGCGGTGAGGGCCATGCTATGGCTATCCCCCATCCCCGAAACTACATCGGAAAATGGAGAGTTGGGGGGGGGGGAGAGGAGGCGAAACCAGGGGAAAAAAAAACTAAACAGCAGCTGGGCCAACCACGGAAACCCTTTGACGCCCCTCTCTCGTGTTTTGTGTGGAGGGAGAATGGAGTTTTCGACAGGCCGATGTGCTTTATCTAGGGCCGATTGCAAAGGGGTGAGAGAGTAGAAGAAGGACCAGCACATGCGTTTACACGACTCGCGCGGCTTATTCCCCCCGAATTACTGCCATGTACGGAGTACCAGCCTTCTTTCTCATGACCCTCTCCCCTCCCCTCCCTTGATCGTATTGGGTACATGATACGGGCTGCTGCAGCTGTGGGTTGCAGCCAGACTGACTGCTCGTCTAGTACATGACCTGATTTCTGATGCCGTGCTCGAACAATCACGATATCAAATGCTATATGCCGGCACTAAGCAGCTTCAACCCCCAGCATCATGACAGTGATACGCACAACTCAACACCATCTTCATCCCCCCCCCGACGCATCCAAAACGCTCAAATCTGTACTGTATTATAACAAGCAACAAAATGAATCGGGAAAAAAAAACAAGAGACCCTTGAATTCCCCCCCCCCCCCCACTCGGCGCCCGTCCATCTGCTTCTGCCGCCCCACTCCCCCAACAAGAAGGAAAAAAAGTTTCCCTTTGTTCCCAGACATGCAACTCGTTCATAGGAGGTTTTTTTTTCTTTTTTTTTTCCCGAGATTTCTCCCGAACCCAACGCCAGCTGGTGGATGGACCCCTTCTAGAAGCTCAGCCTTATTTTTTCCCTTCCATTCTTTTCTTGCTGCCTGGTCAACTCCCCCGTTTCGAAACCAACGGCAATTCGCTTTCCGACTCAGCCTCAGCCTCGCATCGCCTCGTCCATGTTAGCTAGAAAGAC